>PVJA010018159.1:0-40429 GCA_004027025.1 Myocastor coypus | reverse complement strand
TTTTTTTTTTTTTTCCAATTCTTTTATTGTTTAAATTTAACAATGGTTATATTACATATTTTCATCATCGGATCAGTTTAGATTAATACATATAGGTATATAAGATTGATCAAACAACTAAACATTAACCTTTCTAAATCCACATTACCTTTTTTTTTCTTTTCCCCCTTTTTTTCTTTGAAAGTTGACATATTGCATATTGTCCTCACAATCATTCTATAGAATGTATCTGCTTCCTCTTAGTCCAAAGGGAAGTACATTCTTTCCTGTTTTGTTTCTTTCTTTCTTTCTTTTTTCTATGCAACATTAATAGGGAGGTGGGTCATGCCCACACACTACGGAACACTGTCTTTATCTTGCCCGCTGGACCTCACACTACTGTCCACAAAGAGCTACTATCAGCACCTCGGGTAGACCAACATGCAATGGTGAAAGCCAGGTGAAGGGATAAGAAAAAGTGCTAGTCAGCTCTGTACCTATCAGTGCACAGAAATAGGGCCAAGCATGGCCAGAATGGTGACAACTGTGCCTCCTTCAAAAAGACTGCCCCACGCCGTCCCCCACAGCCAGAGTCAATGGGAATTTTCAACATTTTTTTTTGTTGTTGTTGTGTTCTTTGAGCCACTATGAGATATGTTTCACTAATTTTGTCCCTTTTACCATCCTACAGAAGTGTCCATCATGGTGTTATAGATAAAAAATAGCATAGGCAGTCAGACAGGAGGAGGCCCCGAGAAGGAACCAGTATGGAAAACAAGATACCTTGCAATGGTGGGAGAGACAGACACTCCTGCTATGGGGAGACCTCGATACCAAAGATCAAACAAATGAATACCTCCCTAAAGTTAAAAATCCAGGATTGATATTCTAAATAGGTCTCTATCACCTAGAGGAACCCAACCTCCTACCAGAAAAGCTCCTGTTCTGCATTCATGTCCTCCTGCTACCTGATTTGGGACTTGCTTCTCCATTTGGTCCTGACTTACCTGAGCAATTGTATTTTTATTCTTCTTAATTGGACATGCCTTTGCCCCATTCATGCTAACCTAGAATTCCCACATTTTCCTCTCTAGACCAGCCTCCCCTCACGCTTTGCTCTATCAAATTCCCCAAAAGTGACAGATTCCTTGGCAAGCCACTCAGGTCCCCTCTGTCCCTCTTTCAGACAGAAGCTTTCTTTCACCCAATGAATGCATACTGCTGTTAACCTCCATGATTCCCAAAATTCATTCTTTGGTTTTAGAGACCATGAACACATCTCAGGCATCTTTCAGGTTGTGAGTTTCATTCCCCAGAGAAAAGGCATTTTCCGTTGAATATAGTAGCACACACTGTATTTTGGAGATTTTTAAATTTACAAAACAAATGCATTTCCTCAAGAAAGCACTACACTTGGGAACATTAGACTAACTTTCCCAATATTTATGAAAGCTTTGGTACAAAAGTTACCAAAAATGTATGGTAAAATTCTTATCAAAAGTAAGCTTTCAGTACTTTTTTTCTTAGCAAGCTTCACTAGGAATGTTAAAGTTATTTCATAATAAAAATATATTTTGCTGCCTTAAATATAGTACAGAATATAATGGAAATCTGTAGTAAAGCATAAGTTTTATGTAAACATTAACATTATACAAGCAGTGCAAAAATAATTTAAGGTTATGTAGTCAAAAATAATACATGTATTTGTACACTGGTAAATACTAGGCTACAAAACTCAATACATGCAAATACTGCAATATATTTGAGTAATGGTGGTAACTAGAAACCAGGACATATTATACAATATATTTGAATGAACTCATACAGCAAATGCAGAAAAGGTAAATATAGTAAAATTCATACAAAGCAAGCAGCAAAATATAATAAATTCTAATGAATTTTATATAGTTATCCTCAGTACATATAGACAAGCAAATATTTCAGCAAAAAGAGTTACAATCATAAAAATAGTATTTTTAAGGAGCTCTAATGCACATTCATATATTCAGTAAAAGTAAATATTTCTTAATATTACTTTTTCATAAGCAGGAAGTGTTATATAAATTCATGTATATTATAAAGATCATTAAGATAGGTCATCTCTTTATGAGTATCAGCAAGAATACACTTTCAAAATCAAATCAGAGATCCATTTTTCATTTTCAGAATCTAAAAGATAGTAACACCCAGGATAGACTATTTTACCCATAAGACCCAAATGTTGCAGTCGTATTCCAGACTTTTCACTCAAGGAGTGTTTTAACAAGGAGTTGTGGTGCTTAGGAAAATGTCTTAGTACATTCTGCAGATCCCTTTCTCAAAAAATCATTTCCCTTAGCCTCCTTTTTTTTTCATCCAGGACTAGGTTTGTGGAGATGGAATATCCATGGTTATCCAGAGTTAGCATCAATGTTTACATTTCTAAAAAGCATAGAGGTTTACATTTCTATTGAATATAGTGTAGTCTTTACCCCTTTTCTCCTTAAGAAGAAGATATGATGACATTTTCTGTGGTTATTATATATATATATATTATATATATGAGGGTGGAGCTGGTGCCAGGGATCGAACCGTGGTCCCTGCGATTGCCTAAGGTTGCCTGAGCAGGCACTTTAGACTGCTGAGTCATCTCACCAGCCATCATTATTTCATTTTTGAGATGTTTTCTCACTTAGATTTTTTTTAACTGCAAATATCTGGGCAAAGACATTATGGACCTACCATAGTTACAGGAGATTACACCTACTTATAGTTTTCAGAAAAAAACAACAATGCCAATTTTTTCCATTTTAAAATATAACATTTATTCAATAAGCAGTTCTCAACCTGTGGGTCATCACCCCAGCGGGGGTTGAACAACCAAAACACAGGGGTAACCTAAAACCATCGGAAATCATAACTGTAGCAAAATTACAGTTTTGAAGTAGCCATGAAAATTATTTTTTGGTTTGGAGTCACTCCAACATGAGGAACTGTATTGTGGGGTCACGGCATTAGAAAGGTTGAGAACCACTGGTTAGACGGTTCAAAACAGAGCAGCTTAATTCTCATTCTGTATCTGGAGCTTCTATACAACTGCATACAAAGGGACAGCAAGTAACAGAACCAAACTTGTGATTCTCTTTTTCTGTAGCATAAACCAATTTTGCACATAACATGTAGTAGCAGTTTTAAGTTTCCTTTAGAAAAATACAAATTTTACATAATTATTGTTGTTTCCTTTTCAATGCATGGACTGAAATCGCTAGGATCAACTTCGCTCTTGAAAGAGAAAGAAGAGACGACGTGGGATGAATCTGTGTGAAGCTGGCATCAACTGTCTCGAAACTTCCAGGAGCTGAATGCAAAAAGCTCCTTGGGCATTTTGCTCTGTTCTCACAGCCAGGTGTTTCATGCTGTGATGGGGTCTCAGCATTGTGTCCATGGATCAAAAAGATCTGTCTATGTATGTATGTATGTATGTATGTATGTATGTATGTATCTATCTATCTATCTATCTATCTACCTACCTACCTATCCATCCATCCATGTCTGTCTATATATTTATGTAAAAGCACTGAGAGGAGAAAGAAAATCAAACAAAATGTATAGAAAAAAATTAGCTAGAAATGCAGACTATATTATACTTACTATATTATTCACTCAGCGTTCAAACAAATCACAAATTTCACAGTTTGATATTGAGGGAAGGGTAGAAACAGAGAATGCATTGCCCAAACTCACTTATAAGATGTATCTCTAAATAATTACAGTAAGGAAATTTTAATCTTGGCAGAGATCCAGAAAGGGAGAAGAGTGGCTAGACAAGGGCCAACTTGTAGTGCTAACTGCACTCAGTGCAAAAGCTCTAGAAGAGCCCATGGATCAGCTGCCCTGCTCATCCTTTCTCAGGAGTCACAGAAAAATTGCATGAAGAAGCCAAGCACCCAGGGAATCTCTAGGGGTTAGACAGATACTGGTTTCACCTTGCTGGATAAGTTATTGGTGCCATTCTTTTTTAGTACCATTCCTCTTAGTATTTGTGTTGCATCTTCATAAGATAAATATTATTGAGCAACTGTCATTTCTTTGCTAACATTTGAATGTGAAAAATCATATGTCAGTTGCTATCTTTTTTGTTTGCAGTAAACTTTCTCTTGATTTTCTTGGCTTCTGCATTTTCATTATTTAAATTGTTTGTACTATAAGAGGCCCTAGAACAGCTCTGTACTGAAGGACTTCAGTAAACTGATTGAATATCATTTTCATTCACTGTGAGATTTAGTACTGATATTCAGTAACATATGTGTCTCATTTACTCTTCTCTCATTGCTAGGACAAATATCCGACACCAAAAATGAAGGAAGGAAAAGTTTACTTAACTTACAGTTACTGGAGGTTTCAGTCCATACTCAGCTGGCTCTGAGGCAAGGTGGCACATGACAGAGGGCGTGGTTACACTGAGGCTGTCCTCCCTAGACTGGCTGTAGCACACACGTATAACCCCAGCAGTACTCAGACCCATAATCACAGCTTTGGTGCAGTTGATGAATTAATCACAAACAATAGTACTGCACCTCAATGACTACATGAGGGTTTGGGGGAACAAATACACACAAACTGTAACAGTATGCTAACTAAATATAACAAGTTCTTCCATTGTAATACTTCTCCCAAGCTATGGAGAGTACTACTCATTGCAGACAATCTGCCTGTCACCAAAAGTAACCTGACTCCCTCAGGCATAGGGGCTCAGTTCT
Organism: Myocastor coypus; assembly: GCA_004027025.1. Lineage (NCBI taxonomy): Eukaryota > Metazoa > Chordata > Mammalia > Rodentia > Myocastoridae > Myocastor > Myocastor coypus. The sequence continues at coordinate 35,711 of PVJA010018159.1, read as the reverse complement.
GCCATGTTTTTGAATTTGACTTGACATGGTTATAACATGAAAAGTAATTAAGTAAATATTTATACTAGAGAAAATTGAATGATACTTCCCTCCCAACATCAGTCATTAAAAGAAAGGCATGCTAAATGATGTATTGAATGGTATGGCTTGATCTTTCATTAAGAGTACACCAACGGTATGAAAGCTCATAGAATAATCATTTTATTTTACTATCATTTTGTGGTGCCGGCTGGTCTGGAACTCACACTGATCCTCCTGTCTCAGCCTCCCAAGTGCTGGGACTACAGGCGTGTGCCACCACACCCGGCACAATTCCCTTTCATTAAGTAATTTTTAACAAATATTTTCATTAAATTTTGTTACATGTCACATACTGGATTATATATCATAAAGATATGGGTAAAAATGGCACTCATATTCTATTCATTTCAATTAAGTGAGGATTATAAAGATTAAACATCTATGAGTAGATAAAAGATAAGATGAACTTGCTGGTTAGAGCTCTTTCATAGGAAAGCAGATTTTGAATTAATTTGTATTTTGAACAATGGAAAGGCATTATCAAAAATGTATAAGAAGACACTTCAGTTAAAGCAATATTATAAAGGCAAAAATCACTTTAGGTTATAAAAATGTTTAAAAGAAAGATTTGCAAATAAGTAAAAGAAAAAGAAATAAAAGAAAGATTTGCGCAGCCGGGTGTGGTGGCACACACGTGTAATCCCAGCACTCGTGAGGCTAAGGCAGGAGGATCGGTGTGAGATCGCGACCAGCCTGGGCTACAAAAGTGAGCTCAAGGCCAGTCTGAACTGCACAGTGAGACCCTGTTTCAAAAAGACAAAAAAAAAAAGATTTGCTAAAAGGAATGTATACATATATATATATATATATATATATATATATATATATATGTGTGTGTGTGTGTGTGTGTGTGTGTGTATAATCAGCTAAGAATGCAAGTAGCACTTTTAATATAAGGAATAAGAGAAAGTTGTACCAATTAAATAGCATGATGTTAGCCAGGGGCATCTACTGGTCCTGTACATTTAGGTGTGTACACTGGTCATGTACACTTAGGATAAAAGAAATTAACATCATAATGTTTGGTGAATAAGACAAAACATCAGCATAGCTTTTAAATAATTTGGCTTGCTGTTGTGAATTAAAGTTAGTCAGTCAAATAGTTCTATATATTATAAATGTCAAATAGTTCTATATATTATTATATAGATGTGCTCCAATTAAGATGAATAAAAATGTATACAATTATACCCTAAAATACATGAGGAAATACCTGAAAACACAAAAGGTAAATGATATTAGTTATTTTCAGTAACAAAGATAATAACAATAATTCAATTTAAAATAATAAAATCATTAAGTAGCTAAATATATAGAGGGTCTATGAGTTAGCTCAGTGTACTGAGCACCTGCACCACACCCAGTGCCAGCCCAGCACCTGGACAAGCTGAGTCAGGCACCAAGACTGGGTGTGGTGGTGCACGCCTCTAATCCCAGCACTGGGGAGGCTGAAAACAGTAGGATCACTAAGAGTCTGAGCCTCCTAGTGAAATCCTGTGTCAAATACATAAAAAATAGATAGATAGATAGATAGATAGATAGATAGATAGATAGATAGATAGATAGATAGATAGATTACAAATGGTAATATTTAAAGTGAAAAAGTAATGGAAAGAGGTCTTGAGCAAAGTTGCTGGAAATTTTTTCTGAAGATTCTTAGCTAAGAGTCACAAAAAACTGAGCTACACAAAGATAATCATAAAATATACTGAAATCAAGTATAGTGCTAACAGTTGTATATACTAACAACTTCAGCTTCCAATCTTTTCCTCTAATACATATGTTCATCTTTTTTGTTTGCTTGTTTTTTTTCTTGTTTCAGAACTTTTGTTTGTTTGTTTGTTTGTTTATTTTTATAGCCAGCTCAGCCTGCCCTGAGGGCAGGGCTGGAACAGCATATGGTGCCGGGATTGAACCGCAGTCCCTACAGCCGCCTAAGTTTCCTAAGCAGGCGCTTTAGACCACTGAGCCATCCTGCCGGGCTCCATATGTTCATCTTAATATTTGTGGATTCAAGAGCTTAAGATAGCCATAGCAGAATTTTATGGTTGCTGTTCCAAACACCAAGGAATGATGTGTTTGTTTATATGGTATTTAACTAACAAAGTGGTAACTGAATATTTCTTGCAACATTTGTGATTATAATTCTTAATTATATGTTGAAGTAGGCTTCAGCTATGTATTAATGACAAAGGTATAATTAATTTTCATCACCGTATGTACCACTGTGGAGTTTCCAACATATACAATCTTGCCTTCTTATCTCTCTTCTTTGTGTTTTATTACCTTCATATACTTGTGTTTCTCAAAAATGTAGTTAGATACTTACAGTTAGGTCATTCAAAATATGCTATTAAGTATACGATGTGAAATTTCATTTTAATTATTTTATTTTTATTTGTAGATATTTATTTTTGAATGTCTATTATGCTTGCTCCCTTTAAAGTCTTCTTTATCATTATCATGTTAAAATGTTTACTTTCCATTCTGGAACTGATACTTTGGTCTCTAGGTTAGACTCTTTTTCATTAATAACATGAGTACCTTTCTCCAAATTTTCTGTGATATTAGGTGGTAAAATCTTTATTAACACAATTTTGCCTATTACATTTCTTACAGTTTTAGAATAAAGGCTGTCTTTTCACACAGGATTTGACATTATTTTTGTTTCAGAACTTTTGTTTGTTTATTTATTTTTATGGCCTGCTCAGACTGCCCTGAGGGCAGGGCTGGCGCAGCATGTGTTGCCCAGGATCGAACTGTGGCCCCTGCAGCCGCCTGCAAGTGCTTTAGACCACTGAGACATCCTGCCAGGCCCCAGGATTTGACATTATTTTTAACCAACTTTCAAGCTTATAACTCCTAGACTCAAAATAAAATTGTTTATAAACAATTACTTAATATTAATATTATTAAAAATAAAACAATAAATCTTGACAATGTAGGACCATCATAGTAGTGTTTATTTTTGCTACAAGTTCACATAAAAACTAGACAGGGACTCTACATTCTCAAAGGAGATGATTTAATGTACATCAGCCTATTACTATATTTTAAGAATACTAATTTCATACTCTTGTTCACTGAGAGTATGCAATGAAGTCATGGTACTCTTTCACTCTTGTGGAAGGTTCAATACTGTGCGTTGAGGGAGAATTCCTGCATGACTTAGGCATTGGCATCTTCTATTTAAACTGTGATAGAGAAATTTACAAAGGCATCACAAAAAAAGAACATCAAACAGGTAGTATTTTATGAACAGTATTTCCATATTTTCTGTTTATAGGAGGAAGGACTCCATGGTAGGGTACCTCTCCATGGATCTCTCACAGTATTTGTTGTAATTCATAGTGTTGTCTTCAAACTGATTACTCATATTATCAGATATATGCATGTAAAACTGGAAAAAAAAAAAGAAAGAAAAATGTATAAGACGTTAAGAAGAGAAACAGTAGAAACAATTGAAAAAGATCAAACAAGTTAAAACATTAACTGTTCCTCTCCCTAGACCAGCAGAAAAGCACAGTGCAATTGCCAAACCATCCTGCTTTTATATGTAGATAAATCCCCCCCCCCATGCCCTTTCCTATCCTTCTTCTCAACTCAATAATGTTTTCCTTTTGGATAAGTTCATTCCCTGTTCCCAGGATCTGTTGTATTCTTCAGATTCCACTTTACTCGTTCAGGTTCTCACACTATGGAGACAATCTGATGTTTACATATGTGAGACTCACTTCACTTAAGAGTATGGTCTCTAGTTGCAACCATTTACCATCAAGACTAATAATACTCCATTGTATAAATATGCCACATAATCTTTATCCATATGTCCGTTGATTGGCATCTGAGTTGTTTCTAGGATTTAGCTATGACAAATTGCGCTGATATAAATATGGGTGCACATGTATCACCATGGTATGAGATTTTCAGTTCTCCTGAAAAATGCCCAGCAAAGGAAGAGCCTGCTTGAATGGGCTGTGCAATCCTACCATTTTAAGAAATCTTCACACTGATTTTCATAGTCCTTACACCCGTTTGGACACCCAGCAAAAGCATAGAAGTGTTCCCTTTTCTCCACAGTCCCTCTATCATTTGTTATTGGCTGGCCTCTTGATATTAGCCATTCATTCTGGGCTACAATGGAATTTAATTGTCATTTTAATTTGCATTTATTGAATTAGAAATGATGCTGATCACTTTTTCATATATTTATTTGCATTTGTATTTCTTCCTCTGAGAAGTGTACAGTCATCTCAGAAGTCCATTTCTGAATTGGTCTTTGAATTTGGGGACCTGATTTTTTAAATTCTTATATGCTCTAGAGAGAAGGTCTTTGGCTGAGGGACAGTCAACTATAATTTTTTTTTCCCAGAGTGTGTTTTAATTTTACTCTGTTGGAGATTTCTTTTGAAGTGCCAAATTTTTTAAAAAAGATGAGACCCCAGTTGTTGATTCCTTGAGGTATTTCCCATGCAGTTTTTTTTTTTTATGTTTAATGTAATTATATTTTAAGAGTAAAAACAAAATTGAGAACAAAATCAGAAACAAAGATGGAAACAGGGTAACATAAAATAATGTATATGTTACAGTTTTTCAAAACAAGAATAGCTGATTAGCAACGGTTGATATATTATCTATTTTGATGGTCAAATCTGTTGCTCAAATTAATAGGTATAGAGGCTCTGAATGCAATTTTGTTTTCGTTCAAAAGCTCTCTACCCATCCCTATATCTTTAAGATTCCTACCTACATTTTCCTACAGAACTAGTGTTTGTGTTTTAATATTTAAATCTTTCATCCATTTTAACTATAGCTTTGTGCATGGTGATAGGTATGGATCTAGTTTTTGCCTTTGGCATGTGGAAAACCAGGTTTTGCAGCACCTTTTATTAAAGAAACTATCTTCCAGTGAGTATGTTTCACCCCTTTATCAAAGACTAAGTGGCTGAATGTGTTTGCAATTTAGTCTGCAGTGTCTAATCTGTTCCACTGTTCCACAGGTCTGTTTATATGCCTTTATCATGCTGACTTTATCATAGTAGCTTTATAGTGTAATTTTAAGTCAGGGTTTGTGACACCTCCTGCCATTATTTGTTTTCCAGGATAGCCTTAGATGTTCTGAGTCTCTTCTGGTTCCAAATGAATTTGAAAAAGTTTTACGTAGCTCTGTGAGGTATATCACTGGCATTTTAGTTGGAATTGAAATGAATCTGTATAAGAATTTTGAAAGTATGACAATTTTCACAATGTTGGTTCTTTCTATCCAGAAACATGGACTATTTCTCCATTTTCTCAAATCTTCCTCATTTTCTTCTCTCAGTGTCCTATAATTTTCACTTATAAATCTTTTATGTCCTTTGGGAGATCTATTCCTGTATTTCATTGTTTGACTGTTATTGTGAAAAGTGTGTTTTCCCTACTTTTTCTCTCAGTGTTCTCATTGTGTACAAAAAGACTTCTAATTTGTAGGCATTGGCTTTGTATCTTGCTATGTTACTGAATTTGGTGGTTAAATCTACAAGACACTTGGAGTTTTTGTGGTCTTCTAGGTAGAATATCATGTCATTTGTGAATAAGGATAATTTCACTTCTTTTCTAATTCTTACTCCTTTTATGATTATCTCTTATGCAGTTGCTCTGCTTTGTTACCAGAACTATATTGCATAGGAGTGGAGATAGTGGACTTGTCTTTTTCTTGATTTTAAAGTGAAGGTCTTGAGTTTTTGCCTATTTAGTATGGTGCTGGCTGTTGATTTCTCATAGATGACTTTTATCAGGTTGAAATAAGGACATCTATTGCAATTCTCTGCAGGGTGATTTTTAATCATGAATGAGCATTGGGCTTTGTCAAATGATTTTTCTGCATCTGTGGAGATGATTATGTGAATTTGCTCTTGGTTCTATCGATGTGATGTATTACATTTATGGATTTAAATACGTTGAAACAGCCCTGCATTCCTATAACGAATATCACTTGGTGATGATATATAATCTTCTTGATGATTTGCTGCATTCTGTTTGCTAGTTTTTCATTAAGGATTTTTGCTTCCATACTCATTAAAAAGACTGGTCTGTAGTTTTCTTTTCTAGTTAGATCTTGCTCTGGCTTTAGAATCAAAGTAATACTCACCTCTAGGAATGAATTTGGGAGAATTGTTTCCCTTTCGATTTCATGGAAGAGCTTAAGATACAATGTAAACTTCTTGTAGAATTCTGCATTGAATCCATTGGTACCCGGGCTTTTCTTTGTTGGTAGGATTTTTATCACATTTTCAATTTCATTTCTCATTAATGAGTTGTTCAGAGCTTGTATATCTTCTTGATTCAGGGTTGGCATATATATGTAGAAAACTGTCCATTTCGTCCATGTTTTCTATCCTGTGAGAATAAAGGTTTTGGAAGCGGGTAGTGATGATCCTCCGAATTTCTTATCATCTATAGTGATTTCACTGTTTTTATTCTTTATTGCAAGACTTTGGGTTTGTTCTTTTTTTTTTTTTTTTTTTTTTTTTTTTTTTTTTTTTTTTTTTTTTTTTTTGTCTTTGTTTGATTAGTTTGCTTGGTGGTTTATCGATGTTATTTATTCTTTCAAAGAACCAATTCTTTGATTCATTTATTTTTTGTTTTCTTCATCTCCAATGCTAATTTCTCCTCTGATCTTTATCATTTCCTGCCTTCTTTGGGCTTTGGGCTTGATTTGTTCTTCTTTTAGTTGGAGCTTTAGGCATACCATAAGTTCATTTATTTGGGTTTATTCTGTTTTCCTAACGTGTGAATTTACCACTATAAGTTTCATTCTTAAAACAACTTTCGTTGCATCCCACAGGTTTCATTAAGTTATATCTGCATTTTTCTTTTATTGTAAATTTTTTTTTAATTTCTTCTTTAATTACATCTATGACCCACTGTTCATGCAAGAGTTTGTTACTTAATTTCTATGTGTTTATAGTGCTTTTGTAGTTTCTTTTGTCAATAATATCTACTTCTATTACAGTGTGACCAAATAGTATGCATGGGACAATTTATGTTCCTTTGCATTTACGTAATAGTACTCTTTGTGTTAATATGTGATCTATTTTCAAGAATGTCCTGTGTGCAGCTGAGAAGAATGTGTATTCCCTTGTATCTAGGTGAATCACTTGGGAAAGGTCTACAAAGTCAATTTCTAAAAAAGTTTGATTTAGTTCTTTTGTTTGTTTGCTGCTTTTTGCCAAGTTGGTCTGTGTCTTCATGACCATAGTGTGTTAAAAATCTGTCATTACTATTGTATTATTCGTTTGATTTTTGATGTCCATTCAAATTCATTTTATTAGGAGTGTGCTTCTACATTGAGTGATATATATTTACAATTGTTACCTCTTCTTCTTGCAGTTTTCCCCTAACAAGTATGTAGTGATCTTCTTTATCTCTTTGGATGATTTTTGGTTTGAAGTTGATATTTTCAGAAACCAGAATAGCTACCCCTGCTTTTCTCTGATTTCCTGTGGCATGGAGAATTCTTTTGAGTTAAATGTGTTTCTTGTATGCAGCATATTGTTGGATTTTTGCTTCTTAATCCACTGTGCTAGTCTATTTCTTTTGATAGTGAATGGCGGCCATTTACATTGATGGTTATAGCTCATATATTTTGGCTTATCTTTGTTATGTTATTTTCCAGTTATAGTTCTATATTTTTGCACTTTTTTCAATTACTTTTTCTCCTGCTGGTTCCATTCTATTGTTCTTGAGGTTGTGATCACTTCTGTCTCTTTCTGCACTGTCATAACTCTTTGTAGGGTTGATTTAGTACTCATGAATTTATTCAATTGTTCTTTGTCCTAGAAGCATCTTATTTCATCATTGAATCTGATAGACAGTTTTGCATGTATATTAATCTGGGTTGGAAGTTATTTTCTTTTAGGATCTGAAATACCTTACACCAAACCTGTGCCTGTTGCCCCGATTCCATCCTCCAGCACATAGTTTAGACATTGCTGGAGTCAGTGCAAAGTCTTGAGCACTTTTCTGTGTTATAACTCTTCTTTTCTGATGCACAAGAAACCAGCTCCTGATAGGAGCCTCAGATCCTGACTCCTGAGCAAAGAAGAAGTCTCTCTCTCTCTCCCTCTCTCTCTCTGTCTTACTCTCACACAGAGAGACATGCACACACACATATACTTTTTGAGAAGGTAATCCTAGGGATAGGATTCAGGGCATTTACACTAAATTACATTCTAGGTTTTGCTTTAGTTTCTTTTATTATTTTTTAAATAATATCTTTAAAAAGTTATTAAATCATCCAGGTTAGGTTAACACTTCTGCGTCTTCTTAGTTAACCTCCCAGTGTGCTAGATTATAGCTACACAACACTATCATCGACTAGTCTTCTCTGAAGAATTATGATTAATATATAATAATTTATCTCAGAGAGTCCTTTTGATAAACTTGTTTTGGTCTTTTTCATATGGGATTTGTTTATGCAGTTTATCTACATTGTAGTCATGGTGTAGCTCACACTGGCCTCTGAATCACAGCAATCCTCGTGGCTCACACTACAAAGTGCTAGCATGATATGCATATACTGCAAAGGCTATATGACCATTTAAAACCACATAAACTGAATATATATCATTATACACTAAATAATATTCTTTAAAATTGTAAATTGATGCTTAAAAAGCAAAAAAGTACTAGATCTAAATTTTATAAAGTTTGCCTGCCAAGACTCAAAAGGAAAACATTAAAATACATTTGCAGATAACACAAAGAGTATTTTAAACTTGAAAGTAAAGATTCAAAGATATTTCTATTTTAATTTCCATTTACTGTTTTTAACTACTAGTACCAGGTTATATACTGCAATTTCAAAAGCATTAAGTTAAACTTAAACAGACAAGCACTATTGAATAACTTTTGAAATAATTTATTTGAGCTTTGTAATAATAACAAAATCCCTGTGGCATAGCGCAAACAATATGTGACTTTCAAATCAAGAAGAATCTTCTATTCAGGAACTGAAAGCCCAAGTTACCAAAACAGTAGTATTCTTTACTTGTTCAAAGAATGGTAAAGAAAAACCAGAGATACTTGTTTAAGATGGGAATAGATGTAAAATTTTCAATTTCTTTTGACTTATTGCATAGGTATAGTTTGAAGAGAGAAAAAATAAATCTTAAAATTATTTTATGTGGGGCATTGATTTGGCTTTCAATTATTGTAAAAGTAATTTTATTTGAAGTATTTATTTTAAAAAGAAGAAAAGTTTCAAGTTCTAATTCAGTTTGTTTTAGTAAATGATCAGTTGACAAGAGAATTTGTGAAACAAGGCTGCTTACCTCAAGATGCCCAGGAAGCAAAGAGAAAAGGCAGAGAGGCAGTAATCATCTAATTTTTTTTTTTTTCACTTGGTCCAACTCCCGAGGTTCCACGACTTTCCGAAAGTTTTACAGTTGAAAAATATTCCTTCAACTCCCTGGCTTTTGGGGAACATTCAAAAACCTCATTGTAGGAAGTATGATTGTGCCTCATTGTAATTTGGAGTGACTGAAAAACTTAACTCACTGATCAGGATTTTCAGGAGTGAATAAAGGGAGTGTCACATTTTTTTCTGTCATTTTTGGCTTTGTATAAAACATTGTTAATTGCTTAAACCCTGATCATTCATTTTGTTTATTTTTTTAATTAACTTTAAGGAGAAAGAAATGCAAATGGGAACATTTCAAAACAGGTTAGCATGACAGTTACAATAATTAATATGTTGTGTATTATTGTCTTCATAGTAGTTATTTATTTAGAGTACAAGATTCCAACATGATATCTTGGCTAAACACTATTAGTACTAATCTTACTCATTGAACTAAGAGAAAGTAGCTATATATCTATTCTAACTATTTTATATATAGTTATATAAACTATTACATATTTTATATATAGTTATATAAACTATTATATATAGTTATATATAACTATTATATCTATATCCTAACTATATATATATATATATATATATATATATATATATATATATATATCATGGAGCTTGATTTCTATCCTCCTTTTTTTGTTTTGTTTTGTCAGAGCTGGATGTTCCATTGTCATTCCAATATTGTAAGAATTCAGCAAAACAAGTTAATATAGTCCAATAGTCTATTATAGTAGGGGGCTATCTAAGAACTAGCAATGTCTGAATTGTTGACTTTAGACTTTTACAGCTCAGCATATTAATGTGGCTTTACTTTTTATATCTCATTGTTAGACTTTTCTGCTAGATGCTTAAGACCATGATAAAACCAGACCTATATAAAAAAATGTAACTTTTTTACCTGACAAGACCAGTCAAATACCATAAGGATTTGCCCTGAAACCATGTACAGCAGTTTGTAGATCTTTTGTCAATGTCAGCCTTCTAGATGAGTCACAGCCATTGTTTGACCACTTTGCTTTCTGTGAAAGCCTGAGAGAATGTTTTCTCTGTAGGAAGCTCTTCTTAGGCACACTATACACCATGGATCATTTTCCCTTATGGCCCCATATTCTCCTTGAACAGAAAATTTGGGAAACACTAAGTTATAGGATGTTATAGTACAGGCTCTTTTATGTCCTGAGTCCTCACTGACCTTAAAGGTCCAGAGTCAAAATATTAGCTATCCTTATAGCCCTTCTTTTCCTTTTTTTTTTTTTTTTTTTTTTTTTTTTTTTTTTTTTTTTTTTTTTTTTTTTTTTTTCTGCAACCTTAAGTTGTTAACCTTTTCCAGAAGAGAAACTTAATGGTATTATTCCCTATAACCTAGGCAGTTGAGTTTATCATCACTGTCTTTCTGAATATCAAATGCCTTAGGCTTTACACGGAACAGGTATTTTCCAACAATCATTGATATTTTAAACTTTAAATCCCTGTACAATGTGAAAATAAAAAAAAAAAAATTACACTTTTTTACATAGAGATTTAGAAATGTAGGGGCCCGGCAGGATGGCTCAGTGGTTTAAAGCGTCTGCTTAGGAAAGCTTGGGCGGCTGCACGGACAGTGGTTCAATCCCCGGTACCACATGCTGCGCTAGCCCTGCCCTCAGGGCAGGCTGAGCCTGCCATAAAAATAAACAAACAAACAAACAAACAAACAAAAATAACAAAAATAAATAAATAAATAAATAAATAAACAAAAGTCCTGAAACAAGAAAAATAAATGAATGTGTAAATAAATAAATACATAAAAAATAAAGTATAAAAAGTAATTTAGAAATGTAACCATGACAACATTGTAAGAGGACAACCCTATGACTTTTCTTCTTGTCTCTTGTTTTCTTCTATTATCTTTTTTTAAACAAACATTTACTTGAGAGTGAGAGTATAGCAATAACTGATACGACATTAGGAGAAGCATGCATTTAGAAGACCAGAACGGTAGGTATTCCTAGCATGATTTTAATATTGCACATTGCTATCCTTAGCGTAGTTACTTAGTTCACAGATATCAGCATATATAGTTCTGACTATTCATTTCTATTTTTTGCCTCATCAGGTCAGAGTTTGTTAGAACTTGTTTCCTCTATTATCACTGACATTTGTTGATATCTAGCATCTAAAGGGTTAAGACTGAAAAAGAAGATTAAAAGAAAATAAAGAAAACAAAATAAAACAAAAAGTGAGAATACCTCCATGGTGCCATTCTTAGGGTCTCAGATGGACTTTTCTTTAACATTCTTAAATTCATCTCAAGAATATTCTTATTTGTTTTTAACATACGACAGGCAATATTCTCAATTGTCAGTGATCAGGTGAGGGAAGAACCTATCCTATCTTGCCACAAACATAAATCTTAGATCCTTTTTTGCATGTAATCCATAAAGGTTAAATAGGAATTTTTTCCAACTCCTAAGTTCTCCTAACACTTATCATAGTGTGACACAGCAAATCTGAGTTCTTGAGTTCCCACTCTAATTTTAAATAGATAAATTTCTCTAAGGGTTATGCCCATATTAAATCACTGAAATATTGATAAATTTCCAGTGATATGCTCCAAGAAGCCTATGTATCATGTGAATGCATATATCAGCATGCATTTCGAGGCCTCCTTCGTGCATAAGCAAGAAGACTGTCTCATAGCATAATCTCATATCTAAGGATATAGGAAACACTCATGCTTTGTTTTCTACAATTTTTAAATTATGTGAAATTTAGTTTTGATATTGAAATCATTTTCAGGGTACTTCACATGAGCACATCAGTGCTTCCTCAACACTAATGCTGTTTTCGCCCTGAAATATATTAGAATCAATTAGTTTTATTTACTTGGTCATTTTATTTCCCCAACAGTATTTTGATGTATGTAGTTGTCTGGCACTTCTTGAATAGAATGGACCAGCTGAAGGTTTCTGTAATCAGTCAACAGAAAATGAGAGGCCTTGCATTATAAAAGTCACTACTTTAGCTGTATGCTCCTTTGGGAATACAAACTAGATTGACAGCACTTTCTGAATTCTAGTTTTTTTTGTTTTTTTGTTTTTTTGTTTTTTTTAATCAAATAAGCATGTTAATGTTGTTTCAGAGGATAATCATTAATTTTATTTTTTTAATGAGCAGAGTAGATTTATTGGAGAAAGAAGGCTCCTGTCCAAGAGAGGACCAGGAGGGGGGTCCAGGCGGGTTGTCTCCCATCATGAATTTTAATGGTGGAAAAATGTGGAACTCATGCTTCTATTCCTTTCAGTTAGATGGTTGTTGTCCATGCCATCATTTGGGAAACACATATGTGAAAAGCAAACTCTACTGTGCTCCCGTGAAAGTTTATTGTACTTGTCTTACACAAATTAGTTTAGTTGGCAGGACACTCAGAGGCATTTCATTATAAAAACAGGAAGCACTGATGTCCATGGGATTAACATCATCAAGGGAAATAATTTTATTTAACTTTTTTTCTTGTTTCAGAACTTTTGTTTGTTTATTTATTTATTTATTTTATGGCCAGCTCAGCCTTCCCTGAGGGCAGGGCTGGTGCAGCATGTGGTGCCAGGGATTGAATCGTGGTCCCTGCAGCCGCCTAAGCTTTCCTAAGCAGGTGCTTTAGACCACTGAGCCATCCTGCCCGGCCCCAAGGGAAATAATTTTAAAAAGAGTTATACAGCCAGACAAAACATTGCAAATGTGGAGAACAAAAGATAAAAATTAAAGGTATTTTCCTTCTTTGAAAAGTGAGACATTCATCAACTTTTTTCAGATCTCTTCATCTTTTTATCCTTTTTCTTTCCATCTTGGGTTTGGAAAGATAGTGCTATACATTTTAGATAGGGAACTTCTTAGATAATTTCCTGAAGTGAAGAATGAGGTGATGTCTTTTTTTAATATGAGATATATTGTAATTCAGTTTGTGAGACTGGATTATAAGTATCATGTCCAAGACTACACCTGTAAATTTATCTTCACATAATGAATAATTAGAGATGCAGAAAAAATAAAATTACTGGAGCAAGAGTTAATTAAGAATCTGGTAAAGGCAATGTATAAAAGGCAAGTATAAAAGGTTAGAGATGACTAGTCGTTGCATTGCTCATCCTCTACAAAAGTGAACAAAAGAGGAAGTAGACTAGCACACACAGACATGCAGCACACACACACACACACACACACACATATCAGTCATAGAGGTAGGAAAAATTCAGTGTCATATAAATTTATGTTCCTTTCCTGGATGCAAAGAAATATTGTTTCAATCTGGATAGAGAGCTCAGCAGACTAAAATGCTTATTCAGGCAGGCTCAGGGAACAGGGTTCAATCCCTGGAGTGCCATGCAGGCTCCAGCCCCAGGGTGCATGAGATGGGGATTGAGACTGGGCATGGTGGTACACACCCATAATCCCAGGAGAATCACTACAAGTCCAATCTGTGTAATGAGACCCCGTAGACTCTGTACTAAATATGTATTAAAAAAAAAAAAAAAAAGGAAAAAAAAAAGAATTCTTGCTTCAATTTGGATCACCAGTGAGTCTCATGCCATTGAGAAGCGCCCAGGGATAACTCAGAAGACCTAGAACACTGCACAAGTAGTTTTCCTTACTCTTGGATGGATACTGACAATTTGAAACTTCTTTTTCATGCTTCAGGAAGCACCGCATGAGTTGTGAAGGAAATCCACAAAGTGCTTTCATTCCTCAAGCCTCCACCGGGGTGCACACGCTACCTGCTGTGGTAAGTTCTGCAGCAGGAAGGCTTTGCTTGTTTATTGGTGCAGACATGTGGGGATAGACAAGAAGAAAGCCATGCATGGGGGGGGTGTCATAAAAATTTAATTATCCATCAACCTTGACAATGAAGGTGCACTACTGAAAACACAAAGCCCACCAGAAAGAATTACAAAGTTTTTTTGCAAAATATAAGTTGGCAGGATCCCAATGCTATCTGCAGAAATCGGATGTGTTCTCCACTAATTTTGAAGAGTGGTCTTGTTAAACATTCCTCAAACTCTATTGAAAAGGCACAGGAACAAACAGAATCTCCCCTGGACTGTTGCTTTTCAACTCTTGCTACACTTTCTTGTTTAAATGAAGAATAATTTTTTATGAAGGGATATAATTCCTAAAAGGAATAACATCTAAAGCAAAATATTAAATATGAAATCAGGTTCATCCCTATTACAGCTCAGGATTGGGAAGATAGATAATTGAAAGAATATTGTACAAATAAGGAAGTTGGGTTGGAGAGATAGCTAAATGGGCTAAGTGGGGCTTGTCTCTGCCTGGCAAACACAAGCTCGTTCCATCCCCAGTGCCACGTGTAGTGCTGGCCACCAAAACCAGACATGGTGGTGCAAGCTTGTAATTCCAGTACTGAGGAGGCTGAGACAGGAAGATCGTTATGAGTCTGAGCTGTGTAGCAAGATCTTGTATAAATAAATAAATAAATAAATAAATAAATAAATAAATAAATAAGAAATCTCAGAAAAATAGTTCCATACAGTAGGTAAATTTCTGGAAAAAGGAAAGTCTTTAAATTGACAAAATAAGCTCTGAATTTGGAAACTGCTGAACCATAGGCTTTTCTGAGTTTCCTTCAATCTTGGAACCATTTATAATGGCATTTCCATGAATGTGGTATTTGTTTCATTTGATATAGATTCTTATGTAAAGAGTGTTTGGTTTTGCTTAACCTTGTAATTGCTTTATTTTCCTCATGAGCCCTGTATGAACAGAAAGGATGTGACAGGAAAGCAAAGTAGTTCAAGTTTCTCATAAAAATTATGTTATCTCATTGAAAAGAACTTCTGTACCCATTAAAAATGTCCATACCATATTCAGTGCTCATATACAGAGCACCAAGCTACCGTGTGGCTTCTTCAAAAAACTGGAGATGGGGAAGTGTGCTAGGCTCTGTCCTCTCCAGATGGTACTGTGTGGGAAAACAAATTAATGTGTCGCTGGAGACAGTAGTAGCATAGGTTAATCATGGGTACTGAGTTCATCCCAAGGTCTGCCAAGAGGATCAGCAACTGTATGTACTGGCCACAACGGTGGACAAGAGCTTATTTAGGAAGAATCAGCTCAGTTATATATATATAGCTTTTCTTCTGCCATCTCAAACAATTGTGTCTATGCCATGCCACTCTGCCTGGAGCCAGCTGATTATAGACTGAAACCTACACATATTGAACTAAATAAAGCTTTCCTTCCTTAACTTTAAGAATCAAATATGTTGTATCAGCAGTAACAGGAAACTAAAAATAACAGCATATAGATAGATAGATAGATAGATAGATAGATAGATAGATAGATAGATAGATTCATCACTTCCTGCAATATATACATTTATGCAAGGTAGGGGCTTATTCTACGGAGCTATCTCCAGTCCCCTCCACTCATATCATATGAAAACTTTTGGGGTTTTTTGTTTGTTTGTTTGTTTGTTTTTTAATATGGTACAGATTCTCACTACTCAGCTTGGATGAGTAGCGATCCTCCTGTCTCAGGGTCCCAGCACTGGGATGAAAGGCTTGTGCAACCACTCTGTCACTCAGTTTTGGTGGCTATCTCCACATAGGGATCAAACCTGGGTTCTTGTGCTTGCCAGGCAGGTGCTTAGATCTCTGAGCTATCTCTCTGGCCCTTTTCATATTTCCTAAATTGTATGTCTTACAAATTTTGCAGGCTTATACTGAAATGACCAAAGAATTCATGTATCAAGACTGGTAAATTTGGAGGTGACAATTTTAATACCTTGTCTGTGTATTTTCTCTTCATTTCTGAAGGTGAACTTAAAAAAGCAATTAATATTTTTTGGCTACTTCGTTTTTCAATTTTATTTATTTTTTTAAGGATTTTTTTTCTTTTTGCATATGTGTGTGTGTGTGTGTGTGTGTGTGTGTGTGTGTGTGTGTGTGTGTGTGCAAGGTCTCACTGTGCAGCTCGGACTCATAGTGATCCTCCAGATTTCTGCCTGTCTAGCGCTGGGGCTATGGTCATGTGCCACCACACCTAGACTCCATCAGCCACTCAGAGCACCTAGGGGTGGGGTTGGAGCAGCATGAGGTGCCAGGAATCCAACTCTGGCCCCTGCACTTACTTAAGTAAGCACCTAGTCCGCTGATCTAAATCACCAACCCTAGTTTCCCAATTTCAAATATTCACTTCCTAGTTTTGCTTTCTTTTTTTTTTTTTTTTTTTTGCTTTCATTTTGTTGTTATTATTGCTGTTTTGATGATTATCCTTGTTTAAATGTAGTATTTCTTTCCTACTAAAAATTAGATCCTGCTGCTTTATATTTCCTAAAAAGTGAAATAGATTGATGAATTCTAGAGATATGATCTTCATGGTTGACAAAACACGTAAACTGCTTTGCTGTTCTTGGTGTTAGTTCTCTCATTGGACTATTTATCCCTTTGATTCAAATCCTTAACAATGTCTAATTAGGAACTCTAATGGCACAGTCATTTAGTGTGACATACTTATACAACAATGCCCAATCATTGGAGAAATGTATCAGATATATCTGATATGAAACCTCACTTGTTTACTTCAAAAAAAAAAACTTATTGGAAAAATTTGTATTTCTGCATTTACACTTTATTGATGATTCAAATTTTAGATTTGAAATAGTAAGCTTTCGTGGTTTTCTTATGTCCATAATTCAGAAATATTTTTAACTGTCATTGCATGCATATACGATATTTCTTCCAATCTCTTCGTGAAAATAATAATAAATATTATAAAATGTTTTGAACTAAAGAAAATTTTTAATTTGGATGATTGAAAAAATAAATGTTTCTGTAAGTTGAGCATTATCAAGTTTTTGAGAAAATACAATATTGGACTTACAACTTCATTGTGCTAGGAAAGTATTAAATGTTCTGAATGAATTTCAAAAGTATTTTGAAAAGTCGCAGAGCATGATTAATGTAAAATTCTGACAAATGATACTAGTTTAATAATTTCAGTTCAGTAAAATTAGTAAGGATATGTGTAATTACCAGAGTTAAATATGTTAATGATATTCATTTATAAGCTATGAATAAACATAAGCTATGTTTATACAGTCTATAAACTTCTGCAGGTACACTGACCAACAGAGAATTATTACTTTTGTCTAATGCTTGAAATATTGTTTATAATTATGAAAGATTTATATTTTCATGTAGCTGTCTCATTTGTTCTTCTCTCATTGCTGGGACAAATACCCAACACTCAAAGAAAAGAAAAGTTTAGGTAGCTCACAGTTACTGGAGGTTTCAGTCCATACTTAGCCAGCTCCAATGCAGAGCAGCACATGATAGAGAACAACCTTCTATGGCAGCGACAAAGAGCAAGAGCTAAGGGGAGGAGTAACAACAAGGGCCACAGAGAGCAAGTCTGCCTCTCTGTCTCTCTTACATTACATTCAGGCCATCTGCCATGGCTGGGTGTAGCACTCACAACCATAATACCAGCAGTACTCACTCCCATAATCCCAGCCTTGACCATGAATCAATCTCAAACACTAGAAGTCGGCCCCATGATTGCATGAGGCTTTGGGGGGACAACTAGACGCAAACCATAACAGCAGCCCAATTAAATTATTATTATCATGAGCATTATTCTGACAGCTGTTACATTTTGAGTAGGTAAATAGACAATTTCCAAGACTTCTATGTAACTTTAAAAGGTGTGGGTTTTTTAGTCACGTTCTTCCCCAGAGGACTGACACTTAAGGGGAGATGCACAGAAACAGCAGATGTACCCGCTTCCTAGGAAGCAGCGCTACAGGAAGTGATACCAATCCTCAACATCCCATTCTAGCTACCCCTGCAGGGACCTAACTTTCCTTCTCTAACCAACATTTCCCAAGGTGTTGCCACCTGCCAACGGTGCCACATATGCCTTTAACATATGGGCCTTTGGGGAACATTCCAGGCCTAAAGTGTAGCAAGTTATTAACAAATGCAAAAGACCTAGAACAACTCTTTCACACGTTGGACAGGCCCATGAATTTAGACAGGACACCACACCCTAGGCCCACTTATCTGATCAAGCCCTTTTTGAGGGCAGGCCAGGTTGCTCAGCTGACTAAAGCACCTGATTTCATCCTTAGAATCTATCCCTCACATAGGCAGTTGCAGAGTGTGCCAGGTCTCTACAAGGAAAGATGACCATAATGTAATTCACTGAGTAGAAATAAGTGTGTTAAAACCATTTTTTTTTCCTTATATTTCAATAGCTAGAAAACTCCAGTCTCAGGCACTTTGTAGACATCACAGTACAGTCTTCCCGAGGTGCTGACTTTGCACTGCAAGCAAGGATTCTCTTTTATTTGGTGAGTGCTATTTGTTCAAATCTCCAGTAGATCCTCTGCGTTGGCTGATTGATCCTGCTTCAGAAAGCTTACACTCCAGCACATTCCTGATGAAATTTGGTGACATACCTCCTCTAGTATGCTTCCTAAGATGTTTGAAACTTTATGTGTCTGAGATTTCTGGGAAAAATTGAAATGCTGCACATGATTGAGCATGAAGAAATATGCTTATAATATCAGTACTTAGGAAAAATGACCCTGGATGATCCTATCTGTAAAGCAAGAACCTATTAGAATAAGGACATGGGACATGAGGGGAAAGACTACAAAGTCCATGCAGTAGCGGTCACTGATTCAGTTTCACATACCATAAAAGACGGACTTGATTTTTTATTTTCTTAATATGTTTACTACAGGGTCTACTACACAGACTAGACTCAGCAATTGTCCTGTTTTCAGCCTCCCATGTGCTGAGATTACAGGTTCGTGCCATCATGTCTGGTCTCAATCACGGTCTCAGCAGGCCCCGATGGGTTAGAACCGGTACAGCATGCCTTACCAAGTATGAACCCCAGTCTAAGGATATACTCTGAGGAAAAGGAGACAAAGAAAAATTGTCTTTTTTCTTTCACAGAGAAAATAATTTACACTTACCCCTATAATTTCTCTTTCTGTTACTCTTTTACACTAGCATTACAGCTTTGTGCTTATCATGTTTTATCCTTTGAAAGAAACAGAGAGAAATTTGGGGCTACACAAAATGGGGCTAAGGGTTCCATTCCTCAGGATAGGCAGAGACAAAGATCCTCTAAACCAGCCTTTGCTTGGGGGTTTTTATGATAGGAAAGGATGGTAGAAGATTGGAAAGTCGATGACTCACTGGCAACAGCTAATCCTAGGATGATTTAAGGGGGTGGAGATGATCCTTCTCTGAAAGGATCTTGCCCTGGAGTGTTTGTCATTCTTAGTGGTCTTAGTTTAGTCTTACTGGGTGGGAGAGGTAGGCTCATTATTAAAAAGTTAATGGCGAATCTCAGAGGCATGATACTGATAATCTCAAACCTCCATTTATTCCTGAAGAAAGCATGCAGAATCAGCCATTGTGAAGATGGGGTCCGCAACAGTCTACAAAGTGCCTGAAACTGAAATTTTCTAACTAGCAAAGGTACTAAAAAAGATTGCTTTCACTCTTACTATCATCTTTCTGACTCAGTTATTTATAGCTTTGTTGTATGAGCTTGCTATCTGTTTCAATGGCAGTAGAATTCCTAGTGTACATAAAACAAGGCAAACACAAAGTTGTAGTGTTATTTTTAAAAAGTCACAAAAAGGGAAATTATAGTGGTAAATGTAAATTATTTTTTCTATGAAAGAAAAAAGACAATTTTTCTCAGTCTTCCTTTCCTCAGAGTATTTCCTTAGAAGTATAATGAATCTGAGTACACAGTCTAATAACTGGAAAATATAAATGTATTGAGGGATTAGGATCAGACTCACATTTTTACAAGGTAGAGATTTCCAGTCATAGTAAATAGCTCTAGAAAAAAAATAAATATATTTAGAATGAACTCAGGGTTCTGTCTCAAGGAATAGAGGAGAGATTATTACAGGTATAACTTTTGTCTTTCTAAAACATAACAGAATTATTGTTTTTTCCAAATTTCTGCATAAATTGTTTGAGATTTTATTTTACACTGTAAGCATTTTTACTGTATCACATGTGCTCATGATTGGTAACATTCAATGATATATCACCTCTTTTCTTTTTTCTATATTGTTAGGTAAGGTTACATTTGTTGGATAGGATTGTTTAATTACAAAACACACACACACACACACACACACACACACACACACACACACGCAAATGTATAAGAAATAGCATCCACTGCCTGTTTTGTTTAATCACTTACAAATAGTATTTACCTTCTCTAGGGAAAAAAAAATGTATATATATGATTCAAAGTTTTAAACCAAGTGATAGAATGATACAGAAATTTCAAAAGCAATGATACAGAATTTCAAACCAAGATAACAGGAGATTAACAATGATTAATACATTGCATATTGTTATAGTTGAAGTAGTTGCTCAGATTATAAGATATAAGCAGGAAAAATTGATCGAATAATTCAAGCATAAACATTTCTATGAACTAAGAGTAATTATAAATATAGATTCATTTCCTCTTTCTTCTTTTCTCCTTTTCCTAGCCCAGCCAGTTTTTGTTTCATTTTGTTTTGTTTTGTTTTTCCTTCAGAGAAGTTTCTTCTCATTTCATGCTACCTATTGCACATTTTGGATCTTATTTCCTTTTTTCAATTTCTTACACTATGATATTTATACATGTGAGTCTGATTTATTTCACTTATAAGTATGTTCTTTAGCTATAACTCTACCTGTAAAAGATTTGACTTTTCTTTATAACTGAGCAGTACTTCATTGTATAAAAATACCACAGCACTTTTATCCATTCTTCAGTTGATGAGCATTTGCATTGTTTCCAAGATTTAACTGGTATGATATTTTTAATTTTTCTGGGAAAATGTCTAGAAGGTCTGAGCTGAGTGGTTTTTCATTTTTGTATTTTTCTGAAGAACCTCCACACTGATTTCCACAGTGCTTGAATCAATCTGTGCTATCACCAAGAGCAGAAAAGGACTCCTCTTTCCTCAACTAATCCAACATTTGTTGTTGGTTGATTTCTTCTTGGTTACTATTCTTTCTGCTAACATGGAATCTTAATGTTTTTTGATTCATATTTTTCAAATGACCAAAGATGTTGAACATGTTTTCATATATTTTATCATTTGTATTTCTTCATTCAGCTCAGATGCCAATTTTTTCGACTGGACCTTTGAATTTACAGTGCCTTTTCTTTCTTTTTCTCTTTCTTATTCTTTCTATGCTCTACCTAGAGATCTTTTCTGAGGCATAAACAAAGGCTAAAATTTGTCTGGCTAATTTTTTTTCCCTGTTTTTTAGTTATCTTTTCACTCTGTTGGTGATTTCTTTCAAGGTCCAAAAACTTTTTAATAAGATGGGCTATCATTTTTTGATTCTTTGAAATAATTCCTGTAAATTTTGAGTTTTGTTCATGAATTCTTTGCCTTTCCCCATTTCTTCCAGATCTCTCTCTATCTACCATCTCACCCAATAGATTCAGTGTTTCTGTTTTAATACTTAGATCTTTGGTCCATTTTGACTTTAGTTTGGTGCACTGGTGTTTAGTTTAGTTATAGACATGGATCTACTTTTGGTTTTTAGTTTGTAGAAAGCCAGTTCTTCTAGCATCTTTTATTAATGAAACTGTCTTTCTTCTAGTGAATTTGTTTTGTTTCTTAGTCTAAGATAATGTGAGTCTGTTGGTAGTTGTGTCTGCGTGTTCTGATCTGTCCTATAGATCCCTAGGTCTGTTTTTCAGCCAGTACCAGGCTAATTTTATCATAGCATATTTGTAGTATAACTTCAAGTCATGAGTGGTGATGCCTCCTGCCTTGACTTTGTTGCCCAGGATTGTCTTCACTATTATAGGTCTCTTGTTTGCAGATGAATTTTGGGACAGATTTCTCTAGATATGTGAGATATGCTAATTATATTTTGATTGGGATTGTATTGAATCTGTGTAACAGTTTTGAAAGTATATTCATTGTTCACAATGTTGCTTCTTTACATTCATATTTCTTTTTTTTTTTTTTTTTTTTTTTTTTTTTTTTTTTTTTTTTTTTTTTTTTTTTTTTTTTTTTTTTTTTTTTTTTTTTTTTTTTTTTTTTTTTTTTTTTTGTCTTTTTTTGAGACAGGGTCTTGTTACGCAGTTCAGACTGGCCTTGAGCTCACTTTTGTAGTCCAGGCTGGTCTCGAACTTGCACCAATCCTCCTGCCTCAGCCTCCCGAGTGCTGGGATTACAGGCGTGCACCACCACGCCCAGCTTACATTCATATTTCTTTACCAGAGAATATCTTTACATTTTCTGTTATCGTCTTGGATCTCTTTTCACAAAGTTCTATAATTTTCAATATATACATCTTTAACTTTCTTTGTTAGGTTGATTCCTAAATATTTCACTTTTTTGATACTACTAAGAGGAGTTGTTCCCCTAACTTCTCTCTCCTTGAGTTTCCTGTTGGTATGAGAATGCTATTGATTTTTGAGTATTGGTTTTATATCTACTTACACTTATGGGTTTATTTATTAAATCCATGAATCCTTTGGTGGAGCTTTTGGGGTCTCTTATGTAGAATATTATGCAGAATGAAAATTTAAGTTCTTTTCTTTCTATCCTTATTCCATGTTACTCTTTCTCTTGTGTAATTGCTTTGCCTAACATTTCCAGCACTATACTGAATAAGAGTGGTGACAGTGGATATCTTTTTCTTATTTCTGTTTGTTTGGGGACTGAGCCAGACACATATCAGCATCCTACTCTGAATTTATTGCTTAATTTAGGATCTTGATACAGACACAAACTAATAACCACAGACAGCATCCCTGGAGAACAGACTTTGCCGAGAGAGGCCTTCATACTGGTGATAGAGCTAACTACTACAAAAACCTCAAGCATCAACACAAAAAACTCCATAAAAGTTTTTCTTTGAAATAGAAAATGACAAGATGTAGAAACAAAATGTAACTTGACCTCTAGCCTACCCAGAGCAAATCCAGGAGACATTGACATAAGGAAACTGGATGATGCACCCCTGAAATTTCTGAAATGACTGTAACTGAAGTAAAGAAACAAATCTACGAGATTATAGAGGAAATCAGAACAGAAATAATCTCCGTGTTAAAAAACAAATGACAATCCTAAGGAAGTAACTTTTCAGTATATTTAGGGGAGATATACTACATGCATTGAAAAAATGCTAACGTTCCCTGAACTAAGCCACAAAGCTTCATACATTATTTCAAATGAAATAACATACATTATGACATTTAATTTATAATTTTTTATATAAATCTAAAATAGAAGTATAAAATGCTCTAATATAATTATCATACCTTCTATTAATCATAAACATGATGTAATATAATAGTATAATGATTTTTTTTATAATTTTCCTTGGGTTTTCATAGTTTAGTCTTAAATTTTAATAGTCCAGTTTGTTATTCACCTATATATCTTACATGTATATTCTGTCATCTCACTTCCTCACTAAGTGAATGGTATGTTTGGAAAGATATTGTATTTTTATTAGCAATTTTTAGTTATTGAATTCTGCTGAGATGGTATTATTTAATCCAAGGAATTTTTAAAATTTATGTTAATATTTGTATCCAAAGGATAATACAATTTGTATATTCCAAATCACTCTGCACATAGTATTTTCTAAATTTAAATTATTTATATATTATAATTTTATCTCTATGTATTCTGAATTAAATTTTTATAATTTTCTTACATATTCTAAATTGAATTCATAATATTTAAAAACCTTGCAAATTTTATTGAAGAATTATTCTCATGGTTACCATTTTTTAGTAATTTCCTTTACAGAAGGAATGAATTTATTTTAAAAACTTCATGAAACTTATTTACTATCTGTTTTTATGAGCCAAAAAATTTTGTCATACTCCTAGAGAAAAATATGGGCTGATATGTGTTATCCTTAAATATCTTGTGCTACATTCTTCTTGGTTTCTTTTGCTACTGTCTCTCTGACATCAAGGATCTACTACAAATACCAGAGCAACTGTTCTTTTGCTTTATGTCCCATGTAGTATATTGCTATAATAAACATCATACGTTTCTTTTAATTATTATTTAAATGAGTCACTCATCAATGCTTATGGATTAATTTTGTGCTTTCTATGTAAACATGAGCATGAGGACATCATCATTCATCATTTATTTAGAAAATATCATTTTAGGAAATGCTTCAAATATGAATATACATAATGCTTTTTTATATGTATAAAATCCCTTATTTTGTTGGTTTATTATTATTACTTTTTATTATAATCATAATTTCCTCAAATTGTTTGCTGTATCAATTCCATATATTTTATTATATTATAAATCTATGATTTATGCCTCAAATTTTTAATGTTTCTTTTCCTTTTTGTTCTGTTATGAGGCATTCACTCCCATTGGAATACAAGCATTAATAATTTTGTATTTAACTTTTAATGAAGCAAAGTTTATATAGGCTAAAATCACTAGAGCATAAGTATTCAGTTCAATGAATTTTTACAATTATATATACTTGTTATAATCATCGGAAAGAAGACATAAACATTTCACACTTTTAGTGAGCCTTAAGAAAATGTTGGCAGGTGGCACTGTGGGTGGGGCTTCCTTTGTTTTAATTTCTCTTGCTAGAAAATGTGGAGCTGTTAACAGTAGGAACTATCCTAGTTTCCCTTACCCCATCTGTCAGACCCTCCCTGCATCTTGCACTTTGCTAGGAGAAAGAACAAACATTGATCTCCTCTCTTTAATGAAAAAACTCATTATATATTTTTTAATTCACTTAAGTTAGATTTCTTTATGTCTACGTTTCTCAGTTGAAGTTTTAAACTGGGTGTTGTGGCTTTTTGTTGCCAGTGGGAAGATGCTGATCTCTTGTCACTGTCTGCATCCTAATCAGAAGTCAACCAACTAATTAGAGTCAAAGTAGATTTTTAAAATTAAGTTTGATACTCGTATTGTTCCTCATAACTATCATCTAGCATTATGTTTATGTCTCTCTACTTGTACACAAGGTGGAAACAAATTTCCTCACTTTCTTTCACTTTTACATTTTCTTTTATGGCTTCCCTAGTAATGACAGGATCTGTTTTATTAGTTTGGCTCCTCATTTACCATCCATGTGGATATCACGTCACATCTAAAGGAGGTGACTTTGTTGAATCCCTCCAGATGCCCAACAGTGAATATTTCCAGAATAACCCTAGATGAAATTAGAACCAATAAAGGAAAGAGGTTCACAGATTGCCACCTCATCAGCATTCACAAGAGTCATGGGCCTCTGAGATAGAAAATATGAAAATATTAGCATATTTCCAAGTAGAAAGAAGCAGTAATTAGTTTATTTTTTTTTAATTTTTAATTTTATTTATTTATTTTTTTCTTGTTTCAGAACCTTTATTTGTTTATTCACTCATTTTTATGGCCGGCTCAGCCCACCCCGAAGGCAGGGCTGACGCAGCATGTGGTGCCGGGGATTGAACCACGGTCCCTGAAGCCGCTAAAGCTTTCTCAAGCAGGTGCTTTAGAGCACTGAACCATCCCACCAGGCCCCGAAGCAGTAATTAGTTTATTGTGATCTGTCCAACTGATAAAGATACAGAGGTCAGGTTAAATAACAGTATACAGCATACCTAAAGTGGGCAACATAGCTGATATAACAAAAAAATCGCCCCCTATTTGTTTTCGTATTTTTGAGCTGCCATAACAAAATACTAAAGGTGATTTTTTAAAAACAAATATTGATTTTGTTTTAGCTCCTGAGGCTTGACACTTGAGATGTGAGTGGTTTCCTACCAGTTTCCACTGAGACCTGTAGGCGCCTGTCATCTTGCTGTGTACAGATGCATGACTTCAGAGAAAGTGCAAGACTGGCAGTGAGGGTAAGAATAAGAAAGGGCAAGGGCAAGTGCCCACGGAATTCTTCAAATGCCGACACTAAACCTAAAAGGGTAGGGTAATCCTTTATTAAATCTAACTTTGATACCCATTTGTAAGCAATTTCTGAAAACAGAGTCTCACCAAAGTCAGGGTTTCTACCTATGGATTTTGGGGAAAGACAACCCAATTCATAGTATTATGCTGGCATTCCAATGTAAAATATCTTGACATAGTGTCCTGATCATGAGAAAAATTGTGTAGCACTTCTTCCGTTCTTATTTCATACCTTGGTCAAAATTCGTGGGCAGTGAAAATTCTTACCTACCTAAGAAGTAAATCCCAGTTGCTCAATAAAAGCACATTTACTTTTTCTGTAAATGAATATATCACTTTTACCTAGTGATTAATGAAAAAGTAGAAATTAGTTTTGGTGTCCATGTTTATGTTTATGGAAAATTATGAATGTTTAACAATTTACATTGCTAAAAAATTAGTCATAGTTGCCTGTGATTAAGTATCTGAGTATTGGAGCCCAGCAGGATGGCTCAGTGGTCTAAAGTGCCTGCTTAGGAAAGCTTAGGCGGCTGCAGAGACTGCGGTTTGATCCCCGGCACTACATGCTGTGTCAGCCCTGCCCTCAGGGCAGGCTGAGCTGGCCATAAAAATAAACAAACAAAAGTTCTAAAACAATAAAATAAAATAAATTCTTTAAAAAAAATATAAATAAACAAACAAAAGTTCTGAAACAAGAAAAAAATAAATAAATAAAATTTTAAAAATAAATAATAAATAAATATCTGAGTATCCAACTTAACTGAAAGAAAGATAGTTATAAGAAATATTAATATTTTCATAGTTCCAGAATATTGGTAAAATTTGAATTTACTAATTATATATTTATTTTAATGGACAAAAGTAATATGTAAGACTAATGATAGTTCAGATTTACATTTTTGGGGGCTGGGGCAATAGCTCTGTGGCACAAGTGCCTGCCTGGCAAATACAAGGTCATGAGTTCGAACCCTGGTCCCACAAAAAAAAAAAAAAAAATTTACTTTTTTTTTTTTTTTACTTTTTATTTAACTTATCTAAACCTTTTAAGCAAGATCTGTTTATTCCCAATGTAGAGACTGTGAAAAAAGTACTGATTATGTAGAGACTGTGAAAAAAGTACTGATTTTTGACACTACAAATTAAGTAAATATTGCAATTAGGTTTTCAACCCAGATAGTCTGCTTCCTGGGTTCATTTTCTTAATCTTTGTGTAATACTGTCTCAGAATAAGGTTTATTTCTATTTATAAAAGTCATTAAATATTTTATATTGAATGTTTTATATCTTAATGTGTTCTACTATGAAAAAATAAATTCAGCTATTAAGGGTTAAAACTGAATAAAATTATTTCCATAACTTTAATGAATCAATTGTATTAGTCAGTTTCCCTACTGTTGGGATAAATTAACTGCCACTGAAATCATTAAGCAAAAGAGGCTTATCTGGTTCACTGCCTCAGAGGAGTCAGGTCACACTTGATGAGTTCCGTGTAACTAATGTCCAGGTGGCAAAGCACTGCATAACCAACCCGCTCACTTAGCTCTTGACAGACAGGAAGCAGAGAAGGTACAAGGCATCAGGAAAGAAGGAGTCCAGAAGCATACATGATCCTATCACGCCTCCACAGCCAACAAGACACATGCAGAAGTGGCCTTCCTCAGTCCTCATGCAGACCCCAAAGCCAATTCAAGTGGACAATCTTACATAAGCGGTACATCTCACCTCTTGTCCACTTGTAATCCAAACACATCCTACCAAATCATGATTGATATCCAACTATGCAATATTGATAATTCTGTACATCACAAAAACTTTCATTTTAATCAAAAACACAAGAGTTTCTTCCCATCTTAATAATTTCAACAATTTTTCAAATCCCAAATTCAAAGACTTTTCAGTTATTCAAAGAAAACTGTGAATGCTGTAAAACTCTAAAACAAGTTATATAATGCAATGCACAGTGGCACAGGCTAAGCACTCCTTTGTATCATGGAAGGACTACTGAGATACAGAAGAGTTGTCACAAAACAAGGCCCAAATCTAGCCAGATGAACAGGAAATCTGAGAGTGCCAAGCGTGCCATCCTGTGCACACCCGTGAGATGAGCTCCAGGAGACTGGGCCAGTGCTGCCCATATGGCCTGGCCATCCCAGCCAGCACGCTTTCTTTAGCTTGCTTGCTCTTCATCTCCAGCTTCTCCTGGCAGATACACTATGCTTTTGCATAGCTATCTGGGTGTCTATTGCACTTTGTCGTCATTCCCACACCTAAGTCTTGTGTGGCCTTCTCACGCACTCCTTGTCTAGTCTCACTAGGGGAGGCCTCTCTGGCCCCACAGTAGTTACACAAGTGTGGTGGCAAGCACTTATGCCAGCCAAAGAAGTAGCCAAGTGCACACATACCACGGTTTTGGTAGCCTCTCTGAGTGTCAGGATTGCTGAGCACAGTGAAGTGAAGCCTAGGACACCCACGCCTAAAGAAGCCCTTGTCAAGGAGGAATCCCATGGAGCCCTTCCCCAGTGTGAGGTACACATACTTTTGCATATCTGAGTCTGACATGAAGACGCTCTTTCTGAATTCTGAGATATATGCAAGACATCTTTCTTCTTGCCCCTGTACAAAATACATACATTCTGCGTAAGGACACTAATATCTTCAGCATCAAAACACTTGTTATTTCCAGAATTATAGGTTCTTTCCTTTGGGAAAAAAGTAACTTTTTGAAAATTTTCTTGCTCTGCTTTTGGCTCTTGACTCTCATTATTACTGTGGTTAAACAGATCCACTAATACCTGTACCACAAGCTTTCTAAATTATAAAGCTGTATGCACAATGTAGATCAGTTTTTGTCAACATGGAGCATTCAGGCTCTTTAAGCCATTTGACCACAGAATCCTGGCTTCTAACAGAAACCTCATGGCCCGGCATTCATGTCTAAATTTACAGAAGTATTCAGGCTCTCTGAGATCAGTTCAGATTCCTTATTATACTCAGTTTACAGCATTCTGGAACATCTCTTATGCATACCTCAAAACCTTTCCAAACTTGATTGCACAGCAGTTTCAGTTTTCTAGACCACACAGGAAGACTCAGTCCCAGCAACAACCCTGTTCCTGGCACCAGGGTTGTGCATTAGTTAGCCTTCTGTTTGGGAGACAAAATCCTTGACATCCATAACTTATAGAGAAGAGCTTTAGTTTAGCTCTGCTTTCCACAGGATTCTGTCCATGGTTTCTGGTTTCAAGGCTGAAATCTAATGGCCGAGAGAATGGTACCAAAAGTAACTTTGGTGATGTTTGCTGGCCCCTGAAGCAGTGGAAGGGCCCAAAGAGGATGAGACCAGGGACCACATACAATACTCAAGGGTAGTTCTTCATTATGTCCCCAGGCAAACACCGATGTGAGCTCCTCTAATCCCATAGGTGGCTCTCAAGTGAATGAATGTGACAGTCTTAGTTGTCACATTGATCATTAACTAGAAAATATGTAGGGACCACCAAAGAGCCCCTTACTTTGCTATTATAGTCAATGGTATTATCATATTCCAAGAATGTGGAATGTTGTTTCACTTTTCTGCTTTTGCAGTTATTGCTTCAAGGTGTCCATGAATATATTTTTATTTTGGAAAATAGCTAGAAATTAATTTTACATCCTAAATTCTTTTAAATTGGGATATTTGTAATATATTTTTGTTCCATCTCTACTTAAATGATGGTAGCATTTATAGGTTGTGTCAGGAAAATATAATGTAAAGCAACATTTTTTTTTTTTTTGGTGGGACCAAGGTTCAAATTCACAACCTTGCATTTGCCAGGCAGACACTTGTGCCACGGAGCTATCTCCTTGGCCCCTTAAGCAACTTTTAATGATAAGACATTCACTTGTTCTTCTATACTATTGGAGTGTGATACTGAGCATTAATGAACCACTTTAAAGTCTATGTTCTATGTTTACACTATGGTCAGAATATTTCCTGCTGCCATTGTTAATGTCCATGAGATCATTTTTGCTATCTACACTTTTTAAGTTGCAGTGTGACTCTTCCATTATCTTGGATGGCCTGTGTCCCACACAAGTTCTTTTCCGTATTATGATTCAATCCAGTTTAGATTGTCTGAAGGACTTCTTTCTGAAACCACCAAAAGGAAATATAGTACCAGATACCAGAGAAAGATTAATACAGAATATCTGAGAAGGTGTTGGGAAAGGGTAGAATTGTTCACAGTTCATAAATGCAACTGTCCACAGTGCTAAGGATGGTAGCATATGTGACAAAAAACAAAATAGAACCTACACATGATCTGAGGAAATTTATTCTTCAATAATCTGTTGCTTTTTGCTTTGTTTTGACTTGATTTCTTTCAGGTACTGCAGAATATCTTTGGGGTATATGATGCTTTAATGTTTTACACAGTTGATTCTACTTTATTGAAGTCTATAAATCCTTTAGTGTATTTTTAACAACATGCAGTTTCTAATTTGCTAACATTTATATTAGGTTTGACAGTGGTGAAGAGAAAATAAGTGACTTCGATACACATCCATTGTTTTCTTTTTTAGAATTTTTTTCTCTTGTTTCAGAACTTTCGTTTGTTTGTTTATTTATTTATTTTTATGGCTGGCTCAGCCTGCCCTGAGGGCAGGGCTGGAGCATCATGTGGTGCCAGGGATCGAACCGCAGTCCCTGCAGCCACCCACGCTTTCCTAAGCAGGCGCTTTAGACCACGGAACCATCCTGCCGGACCCCCTCATCCATTCGTCATAACAGATACATTTAATGAATATAGTACTTTTCACATAAATTCTGAATACCCAAAGCAGTTATTCTTCAATTTTTATGCTATGAATACAAAACAAATGAAAAGTATCGGTATAATGAAATCTAATACATAATCAAGGCATATGTAAATATATATGTATATATATACACATATATACCCTATATGTGTATATATATACATATACACACAATAGTTTTGTTGCACAAAATCAAGATTGCAGATATAGAAAGGAGTATGTCATCACTTGGAAATTCCATAACTTTGTTTATGAAATTTAATATATACATTTATAGCAGCTTTTCATTTTCTGGAAAGGTTTTAACTATTTGAGAGAAGGGCACATTTTTATTTTAGTGTATTTTCACACTGTGTGCAGCACATAGAATAATGAAATAATGTACATTTATTGAGCATCTCCTATTATATAAATGTAAATACTATGAAAGCAAAACACAAATAGACACTTTTGATTTTTTTAAATTTTTGTTTATTTTATTAATTTGATACAGGGTCTTGCTGTGCAGTTCAGACTCATAGCAACCTTACTGTCTCAGCCTCCCCAGTGCTAGGATTACAAGTGTGTGCCGTTAACCTGGGTTCTGAGGCTGGCATGGCATGCAGTACCAAGGATCAAATGCAGGTCCTTGTGCTTGCCTGGAAAGTGCTTAGGCCACTGAGCTACCTCCAGAGCCATCAATTTTTATTTTTGATAGATGATGAAATATTTGATTATTTGAGTAACATCTTTCAAATAATTCTCTTTTACGATGTACCTAAAATATAATTTCAATAAGAGTATATTTTTTCTATTTGTTGCACAATATATATGCTAACATTAAACTTTAAGATATGTATTATATTTCAAAACTATTAATGAGATATTGAAAGAAACTCAGGAGTTACATCATCCAGATTATGCTGACAAAATTTATTTTCACCATTTTCAAGAATCCATATACCTGTCAACTTGTCACTGAGATTTCCATAATAAAATCACAATCTCTTTATATTAAATATCTTAACTCTAATTCTACTATAGAACTATGAATTTAAAAGTATAAGTCATCTATTTCAGTTGCATAACCCAGCAGCGCATCTCTCAGAGGTGATGTTTTATAAATAACCTTTGGAGACCAGTGAGGTAGCTCGGTGAACTAAGCACCTGCTTGGACAAGCACGAGGACCAGGATTCCGTCTCCAACACTGGTCCCACTCCCCATACACACTGAGCTGGCCATCGACTCTGGGCCTGGTGGCACAAGCCCATCGTTTCAGTTCTGGGAAAGCTGAAAACAGTAGGATCACTATGAGTATGAGCTGCATAGAATTTGAATTTATGAGAATAGAAACGTGATTTGGGAAAATATTACTAACTTCATGACACATAAATATATAAAGTTAATTAAAATGCATATATTATTAGCATTAGAGTTATTTTTTCATTTGTTACCATTGCTTTTGGAAAGTCAAATGGGAATATATTTGAATTTTACTTGTCAAATCAAGAATATTATTCATTCCTTATTGAGGAATTATCACAAAGATGCTTTCTAGCTCATTGTGTTTGTAGTCATTTTTATCTTACTTTCGGCTGTAAAATATAATTTTTTTTCCAATCTCTCGCCAAACCCTATTAAATCAAAGTATTTTTTAATTTAATAATTGATAAAAGTTATTAGTATTTGTAGTAATAGAATTTTTTATTTTTCATTTTGTTTAATAGGTATATGCTTAAATACAAAATTTTCTAGTTCAATGGTAATTAACAAGCATCTCGTATTGAATAAATAGTTATGTAGTTATTTAAAGAATTTATTTGTAATTAAGAATTGATTTTAACATCCATACAAATTATTTTGGCTGACGACAACGCTGAATTGAACATTGATTCTATCTAGGCAAGTAAAGTACCCCACACAACTCTGTATTTCATTGTAAAACTTAGTGGGTTAATGAGCAAATCTGTGCTCATATTTGTACCTAATATGCACATCCAGTGAAATTCTTTGTTTTCTGATGAAGCAGCATACTTGGATGAGCTGAGCTAAACCTAAAGGAAAAGAAATAAGTGGTTTTTAAAATTATATCATTTTTAAAAAATTCATTACAGAATGTTTAAATGACAATGACTAGGGTTAATTTTTACATTTTTCTAGTCATCCTAAGTGAAAACAGTTGACTATCAGTGCCTAGATACAATTTTGGGCACTGCAAACCATGTTTTATAGATCCCAGCATTGTCACCCTCTCTGGCTTGACTCCATGCCAGTGTCTTTCTGTCTTGTTAGTATCTCTGACAATACTCTCTTCCTCTTTCTAATCTTCTGGTCCCTTCAGCTTCTCATAGGTTAGGTGAGGAACAGGTTGTGTATGTATTTTACTTTCTATTTGAGATTATAATACACTAAAGAACATTAGGGGGATCAGAAATTTTGCTGAGATAATTGGTACCTGAATTTTTGAGAAATGTATTTACAAGTCCAAGTTTTAAAAGTTACTCCTTGGCCTGTAGATTCAGTGGACTTAATACCTCACTGTGGGAACAAATGTGTCATAGTCAAGAGCAAAACAATCAAGTTTTAAATTGATTTAAGTTCTGTTTGAATAAAGGAGAAGCAATAAATGATTGTAAAGTATATTTTCGTACTGCCAATTAAAGAAAATAAGCTCTTGTACTTGTGACATTTTTTTAAAACTATGTTCCACATTAGCTATATACAGATACCAGGTGCAATATGATTTTTCTGTAGTTTATATTGCAATTTTTGAATTACAATTGGAATCAGAGTCTGACAATCTATATCTGCACTCTGTGTAACCCAAGTAGGTGAACTGATGAGCTTGTGATGATATGCACCTAACAGTGGTGTTTTCACAGTCCTTGTTGTACTTTCTGAAACTCCAGAGGCCTTGTGTGATCCTTTCTTCCATAATGAAATGTGGAAGAAAAATCAGAGTTTCAGTGAGAAAGTTATGCCAGGTATAGAGTGCATACATGCAGGAAATGCTAAAATAAATAATAAAATAAAAAGTAAAGAGGTCCTGTGAACAAACTGAAACCTTGGAATTCATGTTAGGGCAAAACTTTACCATTTGATCTTTACTATTTTCCATTTTGGATAGAGATTGCAGAGAAATTTTAGATCTCAGGAATTTAGTTCAGGGACAGAGAGACAGACAGAAGGTATTCAGATCAGAAACTTAATAACACGTTTTCAGATGTAACCTCTCAAGAAATGCATTTTATTTCCATTATATTTTGCTTATGGTCACAAGACAAAAGGGGAATGAACATAGAAAGGCAGGAACAACACAAGGTGAGAACTGCTGAGGACCATTCTGAAGCCTCACCAGCTAGGTGAGAATGATCTACATGCGATTTATCACTTGCAAGATCAAGGTGGGAGACAGTGTGAGAATGAAAGGCACATCATGGTCAATACTCCGGTACATATCATAATATAAACCCAGTTCTGATGCAGACAAGGTCCAAATGGCAGCCAAGAATTAAGCTTTCAACTTTTTTTCCAGGTTAGAACTTGAATCCAGGGTTTCCCACGTGTTCAGCA
Organism: Myocastor coypus; assembly: GCA_004027025.1. NCBI lineage: Eukaryota > Metazoa > Chordata > Mammalia > Rodentia > Myocastoridae > Myocastor > Myocastor coypus. The sequence goes on along the minus strand of PVJA010018159.1, from coordinate 929 downwards.
GAAGTTCTGTGGTTAAATAACATCACCTGCCTTTGAAAATAAATAAAATAAAATAAATAAAATAAAAACAGGTATTAATGATTCAACTTAATTACATACATCTCATTGCTGAGACAAAGTGCCTGACACCCGAATGTACAGGGAGAAAGGTTGCTTAGTTCACAGTTTATGGAAGTTTCAGTCCTTCATTGGCTGGCTGCAAGGCAGGGCAGCATGAGGCAGAGAGATAGCAGTTCATGGCGGTGTGAGAGAGCAAAAGAAAGAGCGGAGAGAGCAAGAGAGGCAAGACTCCTTCTGGCCCTTGTATCGCATCCAGTCTACCAGGATGGTGGCAGTGTCCATCCAATCAGTGGCCTGGTCCAGCAACCCCATACTATTAACTCAAGCATCCTTAATCCCAGCATTGTACCTAGAATCAATCACACACTCTAGATTCAGCCACCTGTGACAAACTGCATAAGACTTCAGAGAGACCTCCAGACACAAGTCATAACACTATGATTTGAAGAAGCGAAGAGTTAAGTGCTGCACACCAAAGTCTCACAGAAGTAGATGCTAAAGAGCCTTCTAACTCTGAAAAGACTGCAAATGAGAGAAGGTGGTGAAAGTTATTACAAATAAAATAATGGTGACAGGGTCAAGTGGAAGAGCTTGGGTCTCTGAGAAGATTGGTGACTTTGAGACTGAGGAGGGGTCCTGCAGTAATGAGGTTCAGAACCTGGTAGCAGGCTGCTGATTTGCTGGCATTGCTCTCCACAGGAACCTGATTATACTGGTGTGACTATTATGCACATTTCAGTTAATTGTTCCTTATCTGCTATGTATTGATATGAGGAAAATAGTGTTTATTGGAGTGTACCACTCTGAGCAATTTTGACATCTTCATATATCTTCTTGCTTCTGTCACCAGGTGGTCACTAGAGAGATGC
>PVJA010018158.1:0-40424 GCA_004027025.1 Myocastor coypus | reverse complement strand
GGGGAGGAGGGAGGAGGGGAAGGGGGAGGGCAGGAGAGCAGGATGTGCGCAGGAGCAGTGGGGTGGCCATGGCCCCTGATGGCTGGAGACTTCTGCTTTCTGTGGACATGGCAGGCCCCGTGGCCTCCAAGCTGGTTGGTGAGAGCTGACTGCACTTAGCACGGGCTGTGGCCAGGTCCTCAGAGCTGTGCAGAGGGCCCCCGGCTCTCTGAGAGGGGAGCTGGAGGAATCTGTGTGGATAACCCCTACCTTACACATAGAAAAGGCCTTGTCGGTAGCTTAGGGAAAACCAGCTTGCAGAGAGTGAGGACTTCCCTTGGCTTTATACCTCTTGCTCCACTCAAAGCAGGAAACCCTTTGCTATGCCTGAAGCTTCCTTAGCAGAATGTGCCGGGCGGTGCCTGATGGCTGTGACTGGGTGTCCTCCCAGCGCCTCTCGGGCTCACGGTGTTGCACCGCAGAGGGGCAGGGCCTGGGGTGCGCCATCCTGGGCCGAAGGGTGTGCGTCTTCTGAACGCTGTAGGGCAGTCCTGGGGGTGGATGATGGGGTGCCCCACCACGGCTGGGGGCGGCACCTCTCAAAGGCTTGTGTCCTGGGTAGCATGAAGGGGCAGGGAGGCTTGCCTGGCTGCCTACTGCTGCCTGCTTGCCCTCCCGTGGGCTGCTCCTCCTCCAGGTACCCTGCCTTGAGCCAGCTGACTACAGACCGAAACCGCCACAAACCATGTGGCTAAATAAGCCCTTTATCCTTGAATAACTTTTGGGGATCTGGAAACTCACCTCAGTAAAAAAGAAATGTAACTAAGACGTGGTGTTCGATAGCTGTTGCTGCGGGCCTCAGGACGTGGGCCTGACGGTGCCCTCTTCCTGTCCGATTTTGGGAGCAAATTATGGGTATAACAGCTTCAATGACAACGAAGTTCTGGCTGGAACAGGACTGAGGATGTGGAATCGGAGACTGGCTGGGAGGGTGTGATGCTCCGCGCAGCTGCTCAGCTGGGATTATTACTTGACAGGGATTAACCTTTGTTGGCCTTCGGCTCACTGTACCTCAGTCTCAGTTAAAGCAGCGTGGCAGTCTCAGTTAAAGCAGCGTGGCCTTCATTGCAACTAATTACGGAATGGTTGAAGTGGAGAGGGGAACATTCGGCTCTCTCCTCCTAGGTCACAGTGCTCGCAGCACGACAAATTAGACTGATACAAGTGAGATTAATTAGAGGAAAACAGGGGTGGGAGTGTAGCTCGGTGGAGGCTCCGCCTACGGTACAGGAAGCCCTGGCCTCGTGCATTCTAGAGAGGTATCGAGCCAGCAGGAAGTGACCCTATGCCCCCGAGAAGACTGGCAGGCAAATGATGGAGAACACCCTGCCTTGGGGTGCTCCGAGGCCCGTCTGCACGCAGCAGGGATTTGTTCTTTAGGTGGAGAGGGTGGGGGAGGGGCAGGAGCAGCCAGCGAGCTGCGGGCGCCCTGGACGCTGATGACAGGGCCAGGGTGCGTGGCTCCTTCACTAGCTTGCAGAACCTCATTATTGATGAGCCCAAGCTATTCCTGAGTGATCATACTTTCTCACACCTACTTCAGATTTGGACCTGGAGCGTCAGGCAGGAGAGTACTTTTGTGCAAATCTGGGCCTAGGAGAACGTGAATTATTTCCACACAGCACACTGGGCTGGCCGTAAAACTCACTGTATGGCCAGAGTAAAGGCCTATGATGTTTTCTCAGCAGGATTTGGCCATCCTGCGCATCGCGGGCCGGGCGCAGCCCTCTTCCGCATTTTTCACGGGGTGTCCTACTTGCGATGTTTCTGCAGCACTGGCTTTGGCGCAGAGCAGGCTGTCTGCACAGATTTTAGAAGACCTTTAGTTTGCAGGCGCCTGCTCTATAGAGGTCCCTGAAGAACACTACCGACAGGCTCCGTGCTTTCAGTGGGCCAGCCCCGTTCTCTTCCTTGAGGACAGACTGTGGCTGCTTATGGAAAGAAAATGCTTGTCATGTGGAGAGACTCAGAGAATGGGCTGTGGGAGATACGGCCAGGTATGGAGCAACGTCTATCACCATGGGTGACACGGGTGCCTCGGGGCTTGGGGCTGCCGGGGAGGGCGTGTGTGACTGTCCCGTCCCTCCCAATGGCTGTGCTGGCAAAGAAGTGCGTGTAGTTCTGGCCAGAGACTTCTTTTCTCGGTTGCTGAAATCAGAGCTGAAGTTTGGCTCAGCCTTCTTTGTGGAGATGGTGACAGACTAAGGTTACGGCAGAGGGCTCAACAGAAGCCAAGTCCCCACTGATTCCTCCATAAATGAGCTGTCAGCAACAAGTCCCTTAGCGTTCTCTAAATCAGGGCGTGGTTGGCGTCTTTGTTACCCACAGCACTTGCCTCAAGCGTCTGTATAGCCCCTTCCTAAGGGCGCTCATGTTCATCAGTGTTCTGAGGAAGCCCCAAGAGCCACGCCGAGTCTAGCTCTGCACTAAAGGAGGAGCGTGGCATAGAGCCCCAAGCAGAGCCTCAGGGGGTCCTTTTTACTCGCCAGTGTACGTTTGCCAGAATTTGCATGGACTGCTTCTCGACAGCATTTTCTGTTCTTTCTTTCTTTCTTTCTTTCTTTCTTTCTTTCTTTCTTTCTTTCTTTCTTTCTTTCTTTCTTTCTTTCTCTCTCTCTTTCTTATCTTTTCTTCCTTCCTTCCTTCCTTTTTCTTTCTTTCTCTTCTTCTTTTCTTTCTTTCTCTCTTACCTTCTTTTCTTCCTTCCTTCTTTCCTCTTTCTTTCTTTCTCTCTTTTCTTCTTTCAGATAGGGTCTAGCTATGTAGGTTCAGGTTGGCTTTGAACCTACTGTGCAGCAAAGGCTGGCCTTGAACTCGCAGCGACGCTCCTGCTCAAGCCTCCCAAGTGACATTGAACCTGGCCGGCACTCATTATTTATTCCCAGTCCTCCAGAATGAATGATCACAGCCGATTCCAGAAGCCAGCTCCGCAGTACCCCGTTCTCTGCACTCACAGGCTGGTGCGCCCTGTTTCTCCTTAGCGAAAGAGTGGCCACTTTCCCTTTTGGGGCGTTTGGCGTTGGTGGCTGCTGGGCACGGTCCCTTCTGGCCGGCCAGCCAGCCTGCCCATCTTCATGACGGCGACCATGTCTTGCGTCAGCCCTTGGCTCTGCTGTTCTCCGTGGAGGTTTCTTTTCTCCTCTGGAGCACCAGCTCCCTGAGGACGACCCCCACAGCCTCTCTCCTTCACATTTCAAGCTGCCCAGTGTCTGTCACCATGTCGCTCTAGCTGCTAGGTCACACGTCTGTGTCTGTGCCTTTCACAGATTAGGTCAAGGCGCTTATTAAGTGTGGACACTGCTCTGGGTATCGACTAGCAGTCTGGTGACAGGTGGGGCGGTGAGGTCCACGCCCACTCGAGGTTTATTCTGCACACACGTCAGGGTCCTGGGAGGACTTGCCCTGGGAGGAAGATTCAAGGACTTGTCCGCACGTGGCTGACCACCTGGTTTATGGGTCTGCGTGGTGACCAAAGCAAGGACACAGACGGCAGTTTTCAGGAAAAGAGCGGAGCCAGGGGAGGAGCTCAGGCCGCTAAGGTGAACCCCTGTGAGGACAGCGAGCCAGGAAACACAGCTGTGGAGGAGCGGGCGGCTGCCGGGCGGGGCAGAGGCTCCGAAGCAGAAGGCTGTGCTCAGAAACAGCGTCGCTGTGTGCAGTGGAAGGAAGAAGCAAACGGCCCGAGATGTCCGAGATGGCGTGCTGCAGAGGTCCTAGGCGGCCCCGTGAGGAGCGTGTAAGCCGAGGGCCGCGAGGACGCCTGGGAAGAACTAAGCAGAGTGCCGGGGGCGCCTTGCGGCTGGGGGAGGCGGCACGCCTGTGATCCCTCCAGCGCTTGGGAGCCTGGAGACACGAGTCCGGTCTGTGTAGTGAGACCCTGTGGACCCTGTACTCAACTGTGGGAGAGGGGCCCCGAGGGCGATGGTGCGCAGGTGCCGTGGGCAGGGTGCTCTGCAGTGTGCGGGGGCTGCGGCTTGCGTCTGAGTGGGAGCGGAGGGTCCGAGGCGGGGCGGAGCCAAGCCCACCGCACAGCTGTGCTCTGAATCCCAGTCCCGCCGTCTCGGATGTCCTCCAGGCTGGCGCGCCCGTGCTGACGGAAGCGGGGCCACGGCTGCCATGTGACCCGTTTGGTGGCTGTGGATGCAGAGCGCTCTAAGGAGATTCTTTTGTTTTTACCCAGAGTAGAAATTACGGTTGTTTCCTGAGGGAAAGGAGTGGTGCAAGTGACAGGTATTAGTAAGGGACTGAAGAGATTAGAGAGGTGTTCCAGGTCCCTGTCGCTGCGGAAGACTGCGTGGGAGGGAGGCGCAGGCGCCTGCGCTGGGCTCACGGACTGACCCCTTAGCGGGCATATCTTCTCCACAGTGTCAAGGCTGTGGCCCCCAAGGCAGGCAGGCAGGCAGGCTGGGAACACCTGGCCAGCCGGTGCTGATACCCCGGGGGGTCCTCCACACTCCGGCAGGTGACCTGGCTTTCTGTTGAGATCTTGGCTGCGAAGGTGACCGGGAACATGGCTGCAGATTCTGGTCTACAGTAGTATTTGGAAGTGGTGTGAGAACAGACGGTCGATCAGGCTCCCTGCACACCCGCCTGACAGTCCTGCCATGATCCTCTCTTTCCTTCCTCTCCGGGTTTTTGTTTGCAGCTCCTTTAAATGCCAGGCATGTGCGCTAAAAATAGCTGCTCCAGTTTCTTGGCCCGGCACTCTGCCGAGCGCCTCCTCGCTTGCGCCTGGGCAGCCTGTTCACCTGGAGGTTGTGTTAGTGGCTTTTGTGCTTCTCCAGCACCTGCCTGCTGCCAGGCCCGGCCGCAGGGCGGCGAGTCACAGGGCTCCTCCACAGGACGAGCAAGGGACGCCAGCTGAGCAGCAAGCACGGGAGGGCGCCTGAGGAAGCTTCCAGGGCAAGTGTCACCGCTGCAGGAAGTGGTCCCTTTTCATGTTTTGAAAAAAAATCAGAGAGCTGGCTGGAGTGGTCAGTGTGCACCGCAGGCAGAGGGGCCCCGGGCGGAGCGGCCGCAGGAGCAGCACGGGCAGTGCACAGGGCTTCCCGGTCCGGATCCCGAGGTGCAGGACGCATTTCAGATTCCAGCCTCCTGGCTGTGAGTGGCCGGGCTCCTTCCCTGTCCTCCTCCTTCCAGTGCTGAGCCAGCTCACAAGGCCACTGCTGGGGTGAAGCTGTAAAGCTTGCAAGTGACAGTATCTGGATTTGAAGAAGCTTCCTGTTCACAGGCAGACCCCCGCCGCCGGGCGCTGACGCCTCAGCAGTGTGAAGTAGAAATGCTAATCTGTGAGTGCAGACTCCTTTGAAACAGCTTCACTGAGGTATTCGTCATGTCCAAAATCCTGCCTATGTTTAATATATGCAGTTTGGTGAGCTTCGGCCCGATGAAGCCACTTATCAGCCCCATCGCTGCGGCGATCACTTAGTGCTACCAAATGTCTCTTGTGTCCCTGTGTGTGTGTGTGGCTAGGGTAGGACCCCGGATCTGTCCTCCTCCTCTGTGCCCTGCCCACCACACTGCCTGGTGCCGACTTCTGCCGGGTGCGAGCGGCAGATCTCTAGAGCTTGCTCAGAGGTGGCACGGATGCCATGGGGCAGAACTCTCCTGCGTGGTGCTGAGGAGTCATTGCTGCTTTCCCACACCCACCTCAGGGGCCACTGCTCGCCCACCCCTGCTTCCCTACGTGCCGCGTGCAAGTGAAACCAGATGGTGTCCGGACAAGTGCTTCGTGAGGAAAAAACCTACCTTCTGCTTGGCTTACACCAAAGAAGCACAAATGCAGAGGGTTCACCGAAGCCCTGGTGGTGCAGGGCCCGTTTGTAGGCAGAGCCCTGCCAAAGCAGCCCAGAGTGGTCACGGGCTGGGCGAGCTTGCTGTCTTCTTCCTCTAAGCTATTTCTGCTAACCTTTTCTGATGAAATTATTTTTCCCTGATTTTTTTTTCAGGAACGAAGTACATAATATTTGCATTTTTAAACAAGTACTTTAAAAATTAGTCTCTTTAGACACTCATCCTCTTGAATGCTTGCTTAAGAAGGGGAGTGAAAGTGTAACACTGTTTGCACGTGCACTGCACACCCACACACCTGCACACGCAGGAATCTGTATCGCCCTCGCCGCTCCCCAGGCTGCAGGCCTGAGGCGCTGTCTTCTGGATGAAGTCGTCATATCACCTCTTGGGCCTCTAGCTCGGGTGTGTGCTGACCTGCTGCCCCTCCTCTCGGCCCTTGCTGTCAAGCAAGTTCTTTCTCCATCATCTGCCAGGGGACACAGACCACGGTGTGGGTTCTGCCGCAGCCTCTGTCAAGCCTCTCCCATCCTTCCACACCAGCTGCGAAGACCGGAGCTTCTCCTCCGAGGAAGTGGCGGGCAGAGCCCTTCCTCAACCCCCTCGAGTACCCTTTTCATGCTGCGTCCCTCTAGGGTGGGCCTGCACACCCCAGGGAGGGGCTCCATGCCCTGGGCCCATCTAGCTAAGCTTCCAACTTCTCCAGTTGACACAGGGCATCAGCCACCACACCAACTCTGCCGTCCTTCATGGATGGTGGGTGACTTGCACTTTGGGGCTATGCTGAATGCTGTCCCAAGCTGAGGGAGTGCTTTCTGCAGATCAGATGTGTAATTTCTCTTAGATTTACATCTGGGAGGGAAATCTGTGGGCCTCCAGGTCTCTTAACTCATAACTCAGGCTCATCCTACCGAGAGGGCTGTGAGGTGGCCATCCGCCCCACACCAACTGGCTGAGGCCCTCGCTGGCCCTGTGGGGTTCTGCGCACACCAGCCTTGCAGGGGCAGCCTGCGTCTTACCATCCTGTTTGCCCTCACGCCCCTCGCTCTCTTCAGCCTACCGGACCTGCATGGTCGTTTTCCAGGTGTGTGCTGGCTCCAGCTGTCCACCATGCACCAAGGCTGGACAGCTCAGCTGCAGGGCATTTTTCAGTTCTCTCTCTCTGGGAACACCTTCTCTGACCCTGGTTATCCAGGACCCGATGCCTTACTGTCTCATTCTGTCGAGTTTCTTCATGACAAGCCACAAATGCATGCATCTTTTTGTGCTGTTTTGGTGCAAGGCACAGAGTCCATGGCGTCATGTGGGCTGGGCACCGCCTCTGTCATTGAGCTATGTCCCCAGCCCTTATGCCTTATGGTGACTTCATCACCTCTCTGACCTGTGTGCTGTTCTAGTCTGGAGGTACTGTAAAGTGGTCTTGTGTACATCCAATCCCAGAGAGCATGATGTAAGAATTTTAGAGGGGATCCCAGCCTCGGTGGTTTAAAAAAAAGTTTCCAAGCTAATTAGGGTGCACGGTATATGTAATTCACAGGTACATACATGGCCTTACAAATCAATAATGGGAATATGATAAAAAGGATACTTGTAATAGAACGTATTTGGAGATGGTTAGAAATGCTGACATATACCTGACATCCTAGCACTTAGGAGGCAGGGCAATCATAAGTTCAAGGACAGCCTGGACTACACAGTGAAACCCTGTCTCAAGAAAAAAACTTTGGGAGGCCACTGGACCCACAGCACCTCATGCTATGCTCTGGGAGCCACGAGACAGAGACTCTGAGTCATGTGCTCAGATAAGTGTTGGCACACTGCTGTCCCTGTGGCTGCCCCCGTGTCCCACCCACTGCAAGGTCCGCTGGGCATAACTCCTGTGGCCTCTGCCTGTGTCAGCTCAGGAACATCTAGCAGGTGGCCTCTGCCACTGTGGAAGCACCTGCCACGCCCGGTTCCCTACTCGCTGCACCGGCTGTGTTGGAACGAACAGAAAGGCCACATAGTTTATACAAGAGCCTGACAGTGTGCTCTGCCGAGGTGGCGCTGGCATCTTGCACCTCAGCAAGGACGCCCCATTACTGCAGAATCTCTCTTCTCCATACTTTAAACAGCTGGGAAGCTCAGAACACTTGAGAACCCTTGAAGACACAGTGCCCCCAGGTTGGGGCACTGCTCAGTGGCCCAGTGTCCGCTTGGCAAGCACAAGGCCCTGAGCTCAATTCCTGTTGTTTCACAAAAAAGAAACTACGGTGCCTGTTCTGGAGAGTGAAGTGTAAGGCAGCTGGGATAATCCTGGTGCATGGCTGCTGCTGGCCATGATGGGACAGAGTCCTCGGCTAGAGAGAACACTGGTTCTTCCGAGCCCTGCCAATACCATGCACTTGAAGTGCCACGCATCTGAGCCACTGTATTTGACTCAAATGGAAAGGAAAAAAAAAAAAAAAAAAAACTCACGAGATGGCCAAGTGGTTTCTGCTGATGTATTATATAAAAAGGCAAAAAATCCAACCAATTCAAGCACTTAACGCCCTGGCTTAACATAATGAGGTAGTTTTGGCTCTAAAAAATTTGGTCTGGGTTCTTTCCAGAGAGAGAGCAAAAATAAAGCCAATAAAATTCCCACCCCACTGTGCTTGGGGACGCGCAGTGGGCTTCCGCTCTGGCTGCTCGGTGGAGGCTGTGTTTCCGGGAAACAGGGCTCCTGGAGGACTGGAGTCCCTTGAGAGCGGAGGGATGGATGAGATCGGGTGCCCTAGCACGACAGCGGTCACGTCCACGATGATTACAGTTCAGGACGAGCCAGAGTGGCCCTGGAAACACGCTTCCTTCCCGCTGCGTGGGGCTGCTCCTATTAGCCCAAAATGTCAGGTCTTGGACTCTGGTGTTTTGTTTTGTTGTGGCAAAAGGTGATGTCACAAATGAGAACAGCAGCCACCCACGCGTTCTGGGGCTCGGTCTTGGAGCACAGAGTGGTCTGGAAACAGACCTCCTGCTCTGCCTCTCAGCCACCCCCTCTCCCACAGAGGCCAGGCTGGGTGGAAGCTGAAGCTAACTAGGCGGGGACCTGGGCCGGAGCCGGCATGGGCGCAGCAGCGTCCACAGGCTGTGGGAAACAGATCCTGCGACAGCCTCGCAACCAGCTTCCTGAGGTCCAGTGCCGGTGGGGAACTGCATCTGTAGGCTTCTCTCTCCACCCTTTACTGGGGGGCAGCTGAAACTGGAGGTCAGTGGCACGTTCTGGGCTGGAGCAAGGTGGGTCCCAGGACAAAGAGCGCCGGGCAAGCGCAAGAACAGGCTGCCCCAGGAGCCACCAAGAAAGCAGGTTGCTAGGCAGAGGGCTCGCGTGACGCCCACCTGCCATCGGGAGGGAGGGCTCCACCTGACCCCAGCTTTTGTCCTTCCTGCTGGGAACTTCAGGGGATGCACTGGGTGAAGCACTTCCTTTGCAGCGTTTTTTAACAGTCCGTGTTTCAGAGGCGCTCATTTTACGGCTCTCGTGCATAGCGGTGCTTGCCTGGTAAGACTCCTGGCTTCCTTTACCTCTAAATCTCCTTCCCTGCCCTCCTAGGTCCCTCTTGCCCATTTTCATTCTTATTGATCTTGTTAATCTCTGCTCATGTTTATGGGATACCATGCTCTCATTCACTGAGGTTATTCGGCTTCTGTACATGGCTATCTTTACTTATTTCTCTCCTGCTGCTCCTCACCTCTCACCCGCGGTCTCTTGTCCCATTTGGGACAAATCCATTCTGTCCCCTTCAACCCACCCTTAATGAATCCCTTTGCTGTTCTTTACCTGCTCAAATGAAGGGTACCTATGTATTAAGTCCGTGCACCTGCTTTTTTTCACCCAACATCATACTTTCCAGGGTATTCATTTCCTACAAATGAACCTTCCTTCACTGTCGGTGGAATGCAGACTAGTACAGCCACTGTGGAAACCAGTACAGAGACTTCTTAGCGAACTAAAAAGGAAATTCCCTATGACCCAGTGGTCCACTGTATCTTCTCCAAAGAGCCTAAGACACTGTGCTAGGGCTTTGCTTGCATACTGCTGGGTACAGCAGTACAATGCCTGATAGCAGTATCGTGGAAGCAGCCCAGAGACCCATGAATAGACGACTGGATAAAGAAAATGTGGCCTCTCTGCATAACACAATAATGTGGCTACACTCGGCTACGACAAGACAAATCTGAGACATCTGTAGGACAGTGGCCATTCCATCTGCTCCCAGGATCCCTGGGAGGCTGTATTTCCAGCGGCAAGTCCTGGCACTTCTTGAAGTGTTAGGTTGGTGTTTATTATGTAATTGAATGAATTATGACTGTGACCTTGCACATTTTATTACACACCAGTGGCTTCTTTCTCATCTCTTACCCCTATTTGCACCATGGTTTCTCTTTGCTCCTCACGATTTCTATTAATATCGTGGTGAACATCAGCAAGCCAACTTCCTTTTGTTTCTGAGAGTTGGAATTTACTCAGTGAAAGTAGTGGATCCACTGAACGAGAGGCAGGATAAGTCCCATCAGTCCTTGCTTTTATGTGGGTAATTGGGGTCTCTTTGTTCAGTAATCACAATTCCCAGAGCTGTAAGTAGTCGAAACTCAGGTTCTACAGAAAGGCTACCCTGCTTGGGGAAAATGGGTGCGGTGGCGAGCAGAGGGGAGGGACCTGGATTTGTCCCGTGGGCTAGCGGGCTTGGCACGGGTCACCGCAGGACCCTTCCCTGGGCTCCCCCGAGGCCCCTGCACCTGTCAGTCTGGGTCCCATGCTCTCACTCCATGCTTCCTTTGGGGCGAGCCCCGCAGTCCTCGCCCTGCGTGCTGGGCGGCCATTCCTCCTCCTTCATCCAGTGCCTCTTGCTCTCTAGGTCAATGTGGAGTGGCCAGTGTCCCAGATGAACCCAGCCTAACCTCCCTTTAAATCCTTTGCCACTGAGGGGAAAAGGAAGTGCTTGGAGCAGCCGATCATCCCACTTTGCTTGGGAATATGCTGGTTTTAGTGTCAAAGCTCCCACCCTGCTGGAGACAGGCACAGTGCAAGATATGCAGCTCTCTGTGCACTTGTGAGGGGACAGAGGTCAGCTGGAAACTCGTATAGTGGCTCCCAACAAGGCCCTGAAGCCACTGTCAGAGTGTCTCTCTCTCTCTGTCTCTCTGTCTCTGTCTCTCTGTCTCTCTCTCTTCTGAATGTTAACCCCTGGACTGGGCTAACTGTGGTCTTTCTGCCTCAGCCTTCCACAGTGTTCATATTACAGCTGTGTTTCATGTTCCTGGCTGAGAATCCATCTCACGTAGCCACCATCACAGGGTCCCCTTCCCCGCAAATGAGTTAGTGCAGCATGGATGACCGGCTCTCGAGACAGCTTCAGAGGGCCCTAGACCAAGATGCCAAAGTCCCCCCATGTGGAATGCCTAGCACATAATTTTACATGCATGCATCAATACTTTTCTTAACACATGACATTATGTCACATTTATGGTGGCTTTAAACTTATGTATTATTATGTGCTTTTCAGTTGCGCAGGTGCTATGGTTGGTACAGGACAGCAGGACAAGTCCAGAGGCAACTTGTAGGCATCTATAATGGCACCAACTACATAAACATAAATAATGCGCGTGGGAGAAACACAGCCACGACTTTCACGTCTTAGTGGTGGGAATCAAGCCCCTGCCTGTGCGTGGGAGGCAGGGCTCTGGGGCCGAGTTTCCCTCCCGAAAATGGCCTAGAACTCCTTCTCCTGCTCCTGTGGCTGCCGCCTCGGCCTCCTGCGAGTCTGGCTCTCGGCACCGGCAGGAGGAGCAGACGACCCGTGGCCTGCGTGCGCATTATATTCACGCGGACAGCAGACCCATGCAGACCAAAGTGGAAGGCACGCGGAACGGGATGCAGGAAGGTGCTGCTCTCTTGCAGCAAGCTTTCAGCCCCTTCCGCAGGGACAAGACACGGGAGGGGTGTCTTGCTCGCCTCCCAGGGGTGTTTTGTGCATTTGCCTGCAGACGTTGTCCTTTCCCTTCTCCCTGCCCCAGATGGTGGCTTAGGTACCTACGCCAAGCATGGCTTTTTTTCTCTTTACTAATGTGCTCTGAATAGCTTCAATATCAGTAGTTCAAGAATCTCCTCGTTTAATGCTCCAAAATACTTTCTGTGGGAATACTAAAATCTATTGGGCACTAGTCATTGCTAGATACACGAGTCTCATTTTTGTGGTTACAGACAATGCCAGTGTGACTAAGTCCACCCCTTTTCCTTTGCCCATGGGTCTTGTGATCTACACTGTGTCCACGTGAGAAGCTTAGGAGTTTAAGCAACTCAGCAAGGGACCAGGGTCCTCACTTTGTAATAACCCTGGGTCTGTGGCTCGGTTAGTCTTCTCTGGTCACTGGGACACATACCCGACACCCAAAATGAGGGAAGGAAAGGTTTATTTAGCTCACAGGTACTGGAGGTTTCAGTCCACACTCAGCTGGCACCAAGGCTGAGCGGCATGTGGCGGAGGGCAGCAGTCCATGGTGGCGGAGTGGCGCGAGGCCTGCGTCCCCCGGTGGGAGCTGCTGACGCCTGAGGGAGGGCAAGGGGCCTCCTCTCCAGCCCTTCTGTGCTCCTGTCACTTTCTCTGCCATCTGCCACATGAGTGGCCGCCTCTGTGCTGTGCCTCACTGCCTTGGCACAGCTGATTATGGACTGAAACCTCCACACATCTCTAAATAAACCTCCGTTCCCTTAACTTTGGGTGTCAGATATTTTATCTCAGCAACCAGACAAAAGTAACTAAGAGGTTTCTAATGTTGAATTACAAGCAGATTTGATGCGTGAGAGATATATTTTTTAATCTTGCAAGGTATCTAAAAAATCACCCTGCCAAGGATCACTGTCCTCCAGCTGTCCCTAGTGAGCTCCGAGTGGGTCCGTGTCCCACCCCTGCTCACACGGCACGTTTGCAGCACTTTCTTTGCCAATCAGACAAGGAGAGTCACGTTTCCCGAGAGCCACAGTCTGCCCTCCTCTGTGAGTGAAGCTGAGAATTTCTGAGCTTCCTGCTGTTGCATAACCATTCGCCACAGGATGCCAACTTTAAGACACAGGCACCTATAGCTGGACGCTGATTAACTACTCTAAAGACAACAATTCTTGGTATTAACTGTTGTTAGTATTAACTGTTATTATTCTATTATTTTGTTATGAAGTTGATCAGTTGCCTCGAGGGATGGTGAATCTGGCCTGGGTCCACTCACTGCATACATCACTGAGGTCTCAGGCCGCATGGTGGGGTCTGTGCACCCAGCTTTTCTCAGCCTTCTACAGGAAGGACTGCATCACATACCTCAGGCTGCTGGGGGATTCAGCTCCCTGTAGTGGGAAGAATAAGGCCCTGTTCTTCTTGCTGGCTTCAGCCGAGACCTCTCAGCCAGAGCAGGTTGGCTTTCCTTAGCCGCAGCCGGGCAGCATAAGCTTCGTTCTTCAGAGTTGGCACAAGAGCCTCACATCGGTCTGATAAGTCAGAGTCCTGCATAGCCCAGCGGGATCGAGGGATCGGCCCTGGCACGCTTGCTGAGCACTGTGGCCTCACTGAGGCAGTAGTTTCCTGGTGAGTCCGCCATTCCCACCCACACTCAGAGGGAGGGGAAGTTCGAGATGTAGGCATCTGGAAGTCTGCTCAGTCTCCTGGAGTCTGGAGAGCTACACTGCACACCATGAGAACGCTGTGTGTTCAAGAGCCTTCTGCAATAGTGGCACGTGTCTCTAATCCTAACCACTTGGCAGGCTGAGGCAGGAGGACAGCAAATGCGAGGGAGACTCAGCAACTTGTTAAGACCTTGTCTTAAGCTAAGAAGAGTTTAGAAAGGACTAGGGATGCAGCTCAGTGCTGGAGCATTTGTGTAGCATGTGCGAGGCCCTGGGTTACATTTCCCAGTGCAGGTGAAAGAAAGAAGTCATTGGTGTGCCCTTTGTGTGACTGATGGTTTGATATTCCTTGGCGATTGTTTCCACATATGTGCGCCCATACCCACACGCGTGGGGCAAGATCACCCTTCGGAGCTAAGCCCAGGGCAAAAGACGCGTGTCGCTGTGAACCTGCTGTCATGCTGACGGCAGTCCAGGCCTGCCCTCTGGCCCACCGTCTCCTGTGCTTGGGCTCCAACTCCCAGTCCTGTGTCCCTCCTTCAAGATCTGAAAGACTGCCTGGATCCGAATAGGAAAGATTGGCCCTTAAGCTGACCCCGGAGGGGTTAAAACTTGCATTCCCCACGGGAATCAAACCTCGCATCCTGTTTCCCACAGGAATGAGTGTGGGTCTGTGATGGTTTCCGGCCCCCTTGCTCACCCGCCCCATCTTCTTGTCCCTTGGCCAGCGTTAGTGGCCTCAGCACCGCCTGCCAACAACCTCCCTTTCCATCCGTAGAACGGTCACGGATCCCTGAGAGCAGGATGCTTTCTGTAGGTGGGGGCCACTCTCTGTCCCCACTGAGTGCCATCATTAACTTGGTTTTTCACCTGCCCACCACGGTTGGGGTGGTGGCCCTGGGCGGGCCGCCCCGCGTTACTCCTACGACTTGCCAAGGTAGCTGATTCCTTTAAAAGATGTGGGACACTGGGCTGGCGAGATAGTTCAGTGCTCTAAAGTGCCTGCTTGCTTGGGAAAGTTTAGGCAGCTGCAGGGACTGCAGTTCAATTCCTGGCACTACATACTATGCCAGCCCCACCCCCCGGGCGGGCTGAGCTGGCCATAACACAAATACAGTTTATTTATTTATTTATTTATTTATTTATTTATTTATTTATTTATTTGAGATAAAAGATGTGGCATACTGCTTGGGACAGGGATGTGTCTTCCTATCATATCCTCAGTGTACAAATTATCCTGGATGAATTAAAACAAATTTATTAGTGTCCTCAAGTGGCAATTGGTGGTTCCTGTGTTACTATGCCTTCTATGGCGCTGCATTTTCAAAATTAAGTAACGCACTCTATTTGCCTGCAAGCAAGACTGAGCCTTACATCAATTGTTGATCTAAAAGCCACCATGGGGCAGGTTCTTTTCAGGTACAACAAGTTACACTTATTCATGTACAAAATCTGCATTGATTAACATCCGTATCCTCTCCTGGAGCATACTTTGGCAAGCCTCAAGTTATGGCCCGAGTTCCTCGCCGCGCCCCTCTGGCGGAACCCTTGGCCCCTGCCTCTGACTTCCGGCAGCAGAGCCCACCTTAGACCAGCGCTTCCTGTCTATGCGCCTGCTGGCAGCGTGTGGTTACAACATGCAACATACCAGACTTCGACGGCACATGCAGGACAAGCCGTGTCCCTCCGTTATGCGACGCGCACGATTTTGATGCTTCGCGCTTGTGCCCCGTCTGACCAGTCGTGCAGCAATAAGTCTCGAGGTCATCTGTGTGTGCAGACATTGGGCTCTGGTCCAAAGGTGCCCACTTGGCTATTTATTAATAATAATAATTTGTATTATCATGCATTTTAGGTATTAACATCAACATTTATTTATACTGGACTACATAGTATCATCTTTGTGTAAAGCTAGGCAGCCCTCTATCACTGAGCTGCGTGCCGGCTGGCTGAATGCGTATCTTGCTGGAATACATACTTTGCTGGAAGCTAAGAAGTTGGCGCACTGGTTTACAAAGGAGACTTTCGAGAGTTTTGTGGTTGTCAGGCGGTGCCCACGAAGCTGGCCAATCATGGGATCTGGGAATGTCAGGCCTGTGGATTTATGAGGAGCAGCTCTAGGTTATCTACGCTGTCACCACTAGGGCCTTGTGTCAGGCCAAGCAGGGGTGGGTGGGAGGCGACTTTTTGGCATCATCCCAACTCATCATGCATTTGTAGTTGAGTTTCTCCAATGAGATGAGGAAAACCAGTGTTAACACAGTGCTACAGTAGGGTCTTAGGTTTGCAAAGGGGAGCCACCAGGGCCCCCAGATATGCCAGGGGCCCAGGTACTAGGACTGTGTGCCCTGTGCAGGCTTGCCCATATGTGTGCACGTGTGTGTGCACATGCATGTGCATACATTCACACATGTGTGCATGTATGTGTGTGTTGCTTTGTGGAGTGAGGACACAGGGGAGCAAAATTTGGCTGAGAGGGGCTGAGCCCATAGGCCAAAGAAATATTTAAAGGTGACAGCAGCCAACATTACTTTATACGTACTATGTAGCTAGGTGCTTTGAGATTTCAGTTCATCCCATTCTGAGGCTCTCCTGAGGGAGGCACAAGGAGCTTCTTCTTTTTAAATATAACATTGAAGCACTGCAAGGCCAAATGTATGGCCCAAGGTGGAAGAGGGTTCATGTTCAGGAATTCTGTCTTGAAAGTCTGCTCAGGACTATGAGGTAACTGTCACCAGGAGACTGGGAAAGGCTCTTGGTCACTGAACACGGCAGAATGAGTGTGTGGCACGGCCTGGGCATCCTGACCCCACCCCCGGGTCACTGCAGGGGCTTCTGCCTCGGGAATAGTGTCACGAGGGTGCTGAGAGGCCCTGTGCTCCCACCGGATGGTGACCTAGCCCCTGCCATCCCCCATCCCCCAGGGCTGGTTCTGAGAGCGTCACAGGGACCACACCCTCGTGACGATGGCAGTGCTAGTGTTAATTTAGGATTCTACCAAAACTAGACAGCAATGGCGGCAACTGTAGCACTGCTATGACTTACTGAGGGATTTTCATGTCACAGGCACCATGCCAAGCTTTTTACATATTAGCTCACTATGGCTCCCTCAAAGCAGTCACTACTTCTTAGGGTTGCTGGCCATCCCCGCTTGTCCACTTAGGCCACAGAGAGTAATCTGCCCCAGGCATGCTCTGCCTGAGGGCAGAGAGGACATTCAGAGTGACCTCAGATGGCTCTGACGGCCACAGGCACTGAACGCCAAGACAATTGACGCAGAGCTTGGGGCTGTAAATCGCCACATGAATGGCTGTTTGTTGTCTGCTCTCGTTTTACTGTACAAGGGCCAACTGTGACCCATAGTATGCGCTTATAAAATTTATCACAGTAACTGACAGCTCCAAGGACTCCCCCTTGCTCTGGACACACATACCTTGTCACTCTGGTCACTTTCTGAAGCAGCTCTTGGCGTCTTCTTTCCTGAGGTCCGCATCGTGCTGCCGAGGTGCCCTGCTCTTCTGAACCGACTCAATATGTCTCCCTCCCAGGGTCGCTTTGCCTGGGAGAGACGGGCTGTCACGCCTGTGGACACAGCCTGAGGTCAGGTCTGGGAAGCAGGCGTGGCACCAGCTCAGTGACGGGGCCCTGCGGCCGCACCGCTTCGCAGAGCCCCTCCTCCCTCCTCCCCTGCGAAGCAGCCCTCGCTCGCTCTCACGCTTTGCAAAGACGCTCGTGAAAAGGGACGCGCAGAGCTGGTCAGCAAGTGGCGGGAGGGACTGGACAGCGCGTTAGAAGTGAGGCAGAGGACTGTGAGGCGGCTAGCAGCCCTGTTCTGTGCGTCTTAAGCACACCTCGTATGGCGCCAGAGCCCCTTCTGTCCCCCTTCCCTGAAAGTGGTAATTTTTTGCCCTGCAAAGAAATGGAAACTGTAGCACCAGAGCGAAGCTTCCCGGTCGCATCTAGCGTCCAGCCAGCTGGCCGCCCTGCCCTTTCCAACCACCGCGTCCTCTTTGAGACTGCCCTCCGCAGATGGGGAGGCAGCTCCAGGGCCACTCCCACGGCACACAGCAGGGACCTCGCAAACGTTTGCCCACAGCAGATGGGGAGACTGGGAAGGAACCCGTGCAACGCCCGGCTGCGCACGCCGTCTTTCTCTTCAAAACCTCTCTGTAGTTCTCCACGGCTTCCCAAGTGAAGCCCCGGGCCGTTCTACGGCGGCGGCCAGCCTGTGGGGTCACTGTAGACTCCCTTGGGGGCACCAGCAACCGGGGCGCTGGCAGAGTTGACGCCTCGCTGGCCTCAGCAGCGGGAGCCTGGCTCCCCCAACGCCCGCGTGGGCGGCCTCTCGCACTCCTCGGGGCTGCGCTCCTGCGGTGCATGCAGCCCGCTGCGGCCAGCGTGGACTACCTGTCCTGGCTGCCGCCTCCTAGGCTTCGCCCCCTTTGCTTCCTCCTACACCCGCAGGGCCCGTGGACCCTTCTGCCAGGGCTCTGCTTGCTGGAGAACTCAGGGCAGCACCGCCGATTCCACTCACAGGAAGCCGGCTGACCACTCATTGAAGCACGTGTGTTAGTTTACCATCGCATCGGTCACCAAGTAAGAGGCTCTTGGAGTCCACCCTGTGAGTCTGAGCCCTGGCGTCACCGTGTATGGCCGGGACACTTGCTGGGACAGATACTGAGGGAACACATGTGCAGATGTCATTTCGCCGCTTCTGGGAAACATTTATCGCCAAACTCCAGGGCGGTAGAGTGCGTGTGGTAATCGGGTGCACCCAGAGAGGCACAAGGGGGATCGACATCTGCGTTGGGTACAGCGTGCTCAGGCGCAGGCTCTTCTCAGCACCTGGGGACCCACGCGTCCTCTCCTGCCCCTGTCACAATAATATAGACAGGAAGATGTTTCTGACTGGTGAAAAACTGTCATGTTACTAGTGAACCCTCATTTCATTTTATTTATTTATTAGTCCCGGGGACAGAACTCAGGACCCTGTGCAGGCGCTTACGCCACTGAGCCATCTGCCAGCCCTGAATCCTTATTTGAAAACAATAACTTTCAAGGGACAACAGTTGAACTGGCCCCCAAATTGAAGAAACTACGAAAGTAAGTATCAAGGTGGGCGTGGTGCTGCATACTTGCAGTCCTAGCCTTCTGGGAGGCTGAGGCAGGAGGGTGCAAAGCTGAGAACCAGCCAGCAACCTCCTGAGACTCCTAAGAAAGGTGAGAAAAGGCTGGCGATGTAGCTGTCGGCGTGAAGCCCTGGGCTCAAGCCCCAGAGCAAAAACCAGAGTAGGCGTTGGCAAGGACTCGTCTCAGTCGGCTCAGTCCTTCTCCTTAGAGGACGCACGGGCAGCTGAGTCCGAGCGGCAGCTGCTCCACGCAGCAGACGCGGCTCCTCCGCAGTCCTGCAGAAGTTATGCTCCCAGCCCAGGGCAGCCCATCGCACGACGTGGCAGGCATCTGTAGGACGCACCTGCTCGTCATCTCGCTGGGGGTCGGGGTCTCTTGGCGTCTGCGTCCGGCGGGGTGCGCCTCTGCATGCCCAACGGAGCGTCGAGAGGCGTGGGCTGCGTGTGCGGCAGCTTCCTGCGCGGGTGGAGTCCACATAGCAATGCGCAGCGCGCCCTCCAGTGTCCATGGGAGGAAGTGCGCCCGGCTCCCGCCGGCCAAAGCGCTGGGCCCTCCCGGAGTCCCCAGAGGCTTCAGACCAAGGATCAGCAAGCTTCTTCCCACCCTTTCCTTATTCCCTCCCGCTCTGGGGCTGGAACCCAGAGCCTCCTCCCTGAGCCAGTCCTAGCCCTGCCTTTCTGAGGAGCGTCCTGCGAGGCTGCCCAGGCCGGCCTCGGCCTGCGACCCCTCCAGCCCCCCACTGCTCTCAGCACAGCCCAGAACCCGCTTCCAGCACGCTGGCTGTGGGGCCACAGAAGAACCAGGACCGCGGATCCCGCGGGCCCCAGCCAGGGGAAGGCGAACCCCGCCCTTCTCAGGGACAGTGTGAGGATGTTCGCCAAGCGCACAGGCCCGGCAAGTCTGGGAGAATCCCATGGCGACCTCATCTGGGCGTGGGGGCCAGCGCAAGCTCAGAGGGGGCCACGGAGGTGGGGCGTAGAGTGGGGCGCAGAGCTGGGGAGCAGGGTGACTGTGGCCAGTGACCACACACGGAGTATTTCAGAGTACACACAGGAAGGCCACCTTTCATATCTTGCCCCCAAAATGAGAGCACACAAAGACGTGCATTGGCATGGCGTAATCCTGCCGTGTTGAGCGTGCACAGAGCCTTAGGCTGTGCCCGCACGTGTATGTAACTACAGCACGATCTTTGCACTTACTAACCATAATGAGAAAAAATCAAATCTCTCCCAAAGAAGATACAAATGACCAAGATGCACATGAAATTAATGCTCAGTGCCACTAATGGTCAGGGGCACGCAAATAAGATCGGATGAGATACTGTCTCAGTTACTCCTCTCTCATTGCCGGGACAGATACCCGACGCCCAAAATGAAGGAAGGAGAGGTTTATTTAGCTCACGGTTACTGGAGGTTTCAGTCCATACTCGGCCAGCTCCGAGGCAGAGTGGCACATGGCAGAGGGCAGCAGTTCATGGCGGCAGAACAATTGCGACAGAGGCAACAGAGCGGGCGTCTGTTTCTCTGTCTCTCCTATATTACTCTGAGGCTCTCTGCCTCCAGGCCACACCCATAATCCCAGCAGTACTCATGCCCATCACCTCTTCCTTGGATCACCCACAATCCCAGTGGATCATGAGTTAACCTCAAACTCTAGAGGTCCCCCCCCAAGACTACATGAGGCTTTGTGGGCACAACTAGACACAAAGCATCACACTCAATCATTCACATAAATGCGATGGCTATTTGCAAATGCTGAAAATAGTGGGTCTGGGCACGGATGTGGACTGAGTGCCCTGTGGACTCTGCAGGACCCTGTGGACTGTGGGTGGAGTGGATGGCCAGGAAGTCATTGCAGGACACAGTTTCTCTGTCCTATTAAATCTTTATATATGAAAACATACATTAAAAGGTGAAAAAAAGAAAAGCCTTATGGTTATATCCAAAGATGCAGAAAAAATGACTGAAAGAAGTTTCTAATAGCCATCCCTGAAAATCCAGGAATCTAGGAACAGTAGACATCACTGTGGTTGAAAACCAAATCAGCAGAGAAAAGGTAATGGCACAAGTCTGGTTCTTGGAAAATAGCACTGACAAACCTTCAGCAAGATGGGCAGAGGTGAAACCCCAAAGCAGGCTGGGAACGCAGGCTGGGTTAGAGGCTGCCTCGGGGTGCGGCTCTAGGCCTCTTCTCTAGCAGTGCCCTTCCACCCCACAAGACAGAGACCCTCAACACTAGGAGAGGAGCGGCGGTGATGGCAGAGCCCACCCCCATTAGAAGGGTAAAGGAAAGAACAGAACTATAATGAAATACCAAGGCCTGGAAAGCTTAGGAAAGGTGCACTTGGCTTGTAGCTCCAGAGTCCCACACCGTGGCCTCGGCCCCTCAATGCCCACCCTGTTCCCGCTGGACGGGGCTGATTTCCTACCCGAGGCTGTCCCTGGGACCTGATCACTTCCTCATGGCATCTCCTAAGGGTCCTGCCACCTCCCCCCATACCGCTGTTTTGGGACCCATTTCACAGTGCGTCTTGCTGGGCAGTCCATCCAGGCTCTTGCTAAGCCTCGTGAGGGTGACCTGGTGTTCACCCATGCCTTTGCCGATGCTGGAGAAACCGATGAATGCCCCCCCCCCCTCCGGCGGTTAGCCCAGATGAAACAGGAGCTGGACAATCTCACAACAGCTCTGTCTCGAAGGCTGCTCTGGCCATGGGGCAGAGGAAGAGTTAGGAAAAGGTAGACTTGTAATAAGACCACTTCAGCCACTACTGCACAGCTGGAGTGCTGGTGCGGGCCGGAGCTCCCTTGGTAGTAAGAGGAGGAGACGCAGAGCGAGAAGCATGTTAGCGGGGCGTGGGGGTGCATGTCCTTACTCTGGGGACGGGGCTGAGGCAGGAGGGTCAGAGTTCCAGCTCAGCTCGAGCAGCGCAGAGAGCGAGTGAGACATAGAAGGGCTGGGATGCAGCCCACGTGAGGGCCCTGCATCCAGTCACAGCGCAGGAGAAGGCCGTGACTGTAAGTGGAAGTCTTGGGTCCCCTGCAGTAGTGAGGTGTGTGCTCCCACCTGCAAAGCACCGTCGCCTCCCCCGGCTGGGTGCCTCCTTGCGTAGGGCCTGCCTGGGGCCCACGCCTTCACCATGTGGGCCTTGAAGGACTCTCACCAACCTGCGGCTGTCCCCAGCCCTGGAAGCCAGGCCAGCGTCAAAGAGCAGGGAGCATGGACTTGGCCTGTTTTATCGGGGCCATCCAGAATCGTAGTGATCCTGAAGCTAGACTGCACACCTGCAGTCTTGGCACTTGCAAGGCTGAGGCAGAAGCATCACTGTGAGTTCAAGGCCAGCCTGGACTACGTGGCAAGGTCCTCTCTTAAGCAAACAGACAAACATGTCTGGGAATTCAATCATGAGCTGAGTGTTTTTGACAAAATGTTAGGTGTTTCCTCAATCTTCAGAACATATATATTAGACAATTCAAAAGCACTGCACAGTAAAGCCTAGACAAATACAATACTGTGTTAATGCCGTCATCATTTTCTCTTGGGGGTAGGCAGTGGGTGCAGGGCTCGAACCCAGGGTCTCCTTTGAGCTACATCTCCAGAGCTCTTTGCTTCACTGCATGACACATTCTTGCTAAGTCGCCAAGCTACTCAGGCGAGCTTGAACCTGTGCTCTTTGTGCCTCAGCTTCCAGGGTAGGGGCTACCCGAATGTGTCGCTGCACCTGCTCTGGGTGTGGCGTTTCGTGTTTCCAAGCTGTGGGGATCACTGTACCCTGAGTTTGTGATGGTTGGGTGCAGGCTGGGAAGACTTGGGCAGCAGCCGCCCCGGCAACAGCGTCTGGCACTCACACCAGGCCACGGGTGCTTCAGGGACACGGGGTGCACACGGATGGGTGCAAGTGGGCGCGCGAGGCCAGGAGCGGAAGCCCAGGGGTGGGCGCCCCGCCTAGCAGGGAGAATCTCAGGCTGAGTGAGAGGATGGTGAGAGGATTCGGTCAAGACGCAGGAGCATGGTGACAGAAAGCAAAGCTTTGTTGCCGGTCACAATCACAGCTTTTATTTTTATTATTATTATTATTTTTCGTGAGTCTGTGTTTGCAGTATGACCGCACTCACCTCAGGAGCTGTGCGCGCAGGCAGCGCACTGGAGTCTATCCGCTTCCCTTTTTCCTCCTTTCCCTGCAGGCTGCATGCCACTGCCGTCCTCTTAGCCTCCCTCACCTTTTGCTTCCTTTCTGCTGTCTTGTATTTTGCTCCTTGTTTATGCCTTAGCTTCTCATGTAAAAGAAAGCTCTGTGGCACGTGAGCTTTTGTGTCTGACTTGTTGCGCTTAACGTTGTGGTCTCAGGGCTCATCCACTCTCTCCTGAACAAGTCAAGTTTACCCTTTTTTATGACAGCAGAGCTCCATAATCGCATTTTCTATATCCATTCATCCTTTGATGGGCGCATAGGCCATTTTTAAGATTTATCTATCATAGGTTGCCTTGGTATCAAAATGGGACTGCATATATAATGACTGTGACGTCTTCAAAATCCCTTGGGAAGACTCCTGGAAGGGAGATAGCTGGGTCCAACGGAATGTCTTGTGTTGGCTCCGAGGACTCCACGTGCATTGCTACAGCGGTTGCGCTGGTTTACATTCCCACCAGCAATGGCGAAGGCCTTCCCCAGGCGGCACTGCAGCCTCCCTACGCTCACTGGTATCCTCTTTCTGCAGTACGATGGAATCTCAGTGTTGTTTTAATTTACGTTTTCCTAATGGCCAGTAGAGTTGAGCATTTTTCTCATTGTCTATTGGCTATTTGTGTTTCTTCTTCTGAGAAGTGTCTGTTTATCTCAGTGGCCCATTTTTTAAATTTTATTTTGGGGCATCTAAATATTTTTGAGTTTTTTTTGTTTCCCTGCTAGGGAATAGCTGGCATTTCCCCCACTTTCTGTTCAATCTGTTGGCTGTTTCCTCTGCTGTGCAGAAGGCTTTTAACTTGATCTGGTCCCATTTGTTGGTTCTTGGTGTTATCTCTTATACAGCTGGGGTTCTCTTCAGAGAATCCTTGCCTGTGCCTGTGTCTTTAAAAGGCTTGCCTATTTTATCTCTCTGCGAGTCTCGGCTCCAGTCAGGACGTGGGTAGCCAGCTCACGCCGAAGCCTCTGCTCCTACATCTCAGTCTCCGTGGGCGCTTGTTCTCGCTGTCACCTGCTGTAGCAACACGAGTAGAAGGCGTCCCTCCGGCGGGAGCACACCCGCTGCCTCCCTGGTTCCCTGTTAGACCAGCTGGCCGTGGCCTGGAATTACGAGGTGTGATAAATTTGTCTCCTGTGAGGTGTGGAAGCCAGGTATTGCACCCCAGGGATGGGAAGAGTGGCCATGGCAGCGTCCGTCCCCTGAGGGCACAGTGGGGAGGACCCCCTCAGTACTCACGTCACTGCTGTGCCATCGCTGCACTCCTGTCTGCACACTCCTGTCTGCACACTTCCCTCTGGACACACCCACCTCCACACACCACGCCAGTCTCCGCACACCCATATCCATACTCCCCTCTGGACACAGCCATCAGCACACACCTGTCTCCACGCCCCTGTCTCCACATTCCCCTCTGGACACTTCCATCTCCACACACCCGTCTTTGTCCCTTTCCGCCCCGCCTGCCCTGCCCATCCTCTCCTCTCCTTTTCTCCCCAGACCCCTCCCTGTCTCCATGACTCCACCCACTGCTTCTAGCCATCTCTTTTTTGTTTGGATCTTTAAAGTATTTATAGCCTGTGCCTCTCAAATAAGTGCTTTCAGGCAGTAGCCCTCCCTCCTTGATGTGCTTCCTCAGTGCACAGGGCTGGGCCCTGCAGGGGAGAAAGGCAGCCTCCTGTCTTGGGCTGAGGCTCGAGGCTTCAGTCGGGCTGTCTGGGGAGCTGCCCAGGCCTTTCCCAAGGCAAAGACAGGAAGCACAGGAGGGGCGCCATGGGCAGTGGCTGGGCTGGGTGGCAGGGGTGGTGCCCCCACGCTGGAGACCTGGGAACCGGGCCACTGTGTTCGCCTGAGTTTGCAGTTGTCCTGGTTGTCTGGGCTGTGCAGTTTAGGTTTCTTGCCCGTGGAACCAGAGGTGAAGCAGACACGAGGTTAGAGCTCTCCTCGCAATGTAGAGACCGAGTCACTAGGAGACCGGTATCACACCCTGGGTAAAGAATGATTTAAACTGTGGGTGTTGTAGTCGCAGCTCTTGACAAGGCTGAGACAGGACGATTGCAAGTTTCAGCCAAGCCTGGACAATTTAGTGAGATCCTGGATGAAATCAAAAGCAAAACCACAAGAACCCTGGACTATGTCTCAGTGTGAATGCTCTGGGTTCAATCCCCAGTACAGTGGAAGCAGTTCACCGGTGTGGTGCAAGGTACACGAGGGATCCTGCCAGTCTGGAGGGGCTGAGGCAGGAAGGTTGAAAGTTTAAGCCAGTGGGAGCAATGGAAAGAGAGAGAGAGAGAGAGAGAGAGAGAGAGAGAGAGAGAGAGACAGACAGACAGACAGACAGACAGACACGTAGAGGCAGAGACAGAGAGGAAAGAGAGGAATTTGGTTTGGCCAATAGATGGCGCCTGAGATTTACGATAAGGAAGCAAGCACGCGTCACCACACAGCACCAATCTTAAGGGCATCACACTGAGTGGGTGGGAAAAAGCTGTGTAAAGGAGCCCACTGCACAGGATGACACTTATGAAAACTACCCCAAGAGTTCTGGGGATCACAGGCTGCAGAGAGGGCGGCCCAGAGGTGTGCGTGGGGCGGGCTCAGGAGAGTGTGTGGGGCCCTGGGACCATCGCTCTCCTCCGGAGGCTTGTTCATCACCATAGCACTAAGGCCTTCACTGCAATCTGCGCACTACTACACGGAAATAATAAGGCTGTAGCAGACAGAATTGCCATCCTGTACAGTTGCAAAGAAGTCAGAAAATGTGATTTTCAAATGGTGCCATGCGACAGAAGGTAGGGCACTCCCGGGCTGGGGTGGCCTCCGAAGGGGTCGTCGCTTGACTCCAGCGGGCACTGGGCACGGCGTGCAGCCTTTGGGCAGCGGAGCCCGGAGGCTTCGAGTCGCCGAGGGTGCACCGGGTGGCCTTCTCGAGCTCTCCCAGCTCTGCCGGTGCACCCCAGCACGGTGTCTGGCCCAGCCCCCAAGCCGTGGGTCCCACTGGCCGAGGACAGACCCTCCGCACTGTGCACCACATCAATCCTTGTGTTAGGGTGCTCATCCCAGGTGGCCTGCGGCAGTGACAGAGATCTGTCACAGCTCCTAGGTACGCAGTGGAAAGCTCCTAAATGTATACAGTGAGATGCATTTAGGACAGTTTCTATGGAGTTATTTGTACTAGGAAGAAGCTAGTAATAACTTAAAAATCTTCTTATATGCATTTTCTGCCCATTTTCCTATTGAGTGGTTTATCTTTCTCTTATTAAGTTTAGGAATGTCTTGTTATGCATTGAAGTGACAGACACCGATACTGCATCACAAGAGGAGTACAAGGTCCTCAAAAAGAAATTAACACCACATGTGTTGGCATGAATGCATCTCACAATATTCAGCATGAGACTAAGCAAAGTGTGAAAGCATGCAAAACTAGGAATTTTTTTTTAGGAATCCAGATCTTTGTATTAAAAGAAGCCTGCAGAGAGGAAGAATACCCAATTGGCCGCTTATCTCGGAGGTGAAGGGAAGCCAAAAATAGTTACCCTGGGGTTTGTTTCGTTGTCCTGGTCATGTCTTAATTCAGGTGCTAAGTGTAGATGCTTCCTTTTATTATTTATATCTTGCTTCTATATGCTAACTAGTTAGTTCTACCTCGTGGTTCTATCCCAAAGTCCGGGTGGTTTTTCTTCTGCCAGCGGCGCCGGGGCGCCTCTTCTCTGTGGCCCGCGTGCTCCCTCTGGCGGCAGCGCCGT
This sequence comes from Myocastor coypus, assembly GCA_004027025.1. NCBI lineage: Eukaryota > Metazoa > Chordata > Mammalia > Rodentia > Myocastoridae > Myocastor > Myocastor coypus. The sequence continues at coordinate 13,908 of PVJA010018158.1, read as the reverse complement.
GCAGCACAGGTCATTTCCTGGCGCGCACAACTCTCCGCCCTGGCATCCCCGGGATACTGCAGACTCCGAGGCCTTTCTTCTCCTGGTGAGCCGGCCTCACCCGTAGGAGCCGCGGAGGGCTCCTCTCCCACCGCGGCTTCGTCTGGCAGCGCGCCAACTCACGAGGGTGCGCAGCGGGAGTGCTGGGGCCAGGCGGGCCACTTGGTCTTAGAGGACCGCGATGTGGAGGGAGGGACGTTCGCAGAGGCACCTAAATTGGACGCAGGGCTCTGCGCCTGTCTCCGTAAGTTTAGCCTGGTGACAGTCCACTTACATGGCTTGGGCCTCAGAAGCCTGCGGCTTCCGAATGCACGGTCAGCTGCTGAGCCGCCCTGTCCTCGCCCGTGGCAGCCGCGTCCGCACGCCTCCCACGCCGAAGCCGCTCGCTGGGGCTTCCGGAGCCTCGCATCTGAGCCACAGCCTCGGGGCGTGTCCGCTGCCCGATGCTTTCCCCGCGTGGTCCGTCGCCCCTCCTTGGCTTCCCCGGTGGTGCTGTGCCGAGGCCGAGTCGCTGTCCACAGCGCTTCATCTCGGTAAGATCATCGTAATTTCCGGTCCCTTCCTATCTACCACAATCCTATGCTGGCTGCGTTTTACAGCTTGAGCCTGGCCCCTGGGGGCACAGCTGGCGGCGTGGGCACCGGCGCCCGGAGAGCACTGTCCTCCGCGGAGGCCGCATCCCGTGCTCAGTCTTGGTCTCCTGGGGTCAGTTCCCAGTCTGGGGAGGATTTTCATCCTAGGGCCCTTCAGAGGGAAGCGCTAGGCCGATAGCAGAATAACCCCCCCACCCCTTCGTTGTGTATAGCATTTCTCTCTTCTGGAAATGAGTGGTACTACTTGGGAAAATACGTCGTGAGATTTTGACATTTGAAAAGTGATGCGAAAATTCATTTGTATTAAAAAAAATATTGAATCTGAGTAAACAGAAAAGAATTGAGAAGGAAGCATCCAGAATGTTGACAGGAGCTATTTGTGGAAATAGGGTGGTAGCAGTGTAGACTTCTAATACATGTACATCATACGACACTAAAGCATTTGATCTAAGACTATTTGGGGTACTTTTCCTTCTTAATCATTTTCAAAATGATGTCTAGGGAAATACAGTGACTTGCACCTACAGGTCCCGTGGAGCCCCCGGGGCTCTCAGGCTTCTCAGAGGGAGTGGCATCGAGGCTGTGTGGGTGTGGGTAAGTGTGAGCCGAAACAGACTCTGCTCCTGTAACTCTTGCGTGTGGGATGTTCTGTCTCAGCAAGGAGAGAAGCAGCTAAGGACAGCGCAGGGCTCCGGGCTCCACGGCCCCTCGGCCCGTGGCTGTTCTGTGAAGTCCAAATATCCACAAAAGCTAGGTGTTTTGAACTGATTCAGGATGCCGAGGCAGCCACGGTGGTGCCAGGGAAGGCAGTCCTGAGGGCGGGAGAGGGGACAGGAAGAGCTGCAGTGGACCCTGGCCTCAGGAAAGGGGTGGGCACCCAGAGTCAGGGGAAGTGCTTCCGCCAAGTGAGAACCAGCTGGAAAACAGAAGAGCCAGCCCAGCCTGCGCATCCTGGCCTGCAGCGTCGCCAGGGGGCAGTGGGTGGTCACGGTGGGTCAGATCGGGGCAGGCTTTGCCTGGGGATAGGCTGGCTGGTGCTGGCATTTCTGCTTTCTGGCTAGGTCTTATTTTCAGGGGGAGCAGGATGTTGGAGTGCCGATGAGTTAGGAACCGCGTTCTCCTCACTGACCCCTAGGAAAGATGGCGGCCACGGGGAGAGGCTGTGGCATCTGGGTGGCGCGTCACGCTTCCAGCCTCACCGTGGGCGCCGCTTTCCTGGGTGCCTTTCCTTACCAACTCCTGCACAGACTTCATGGTTGCTGTGGAGTGGTGAACGGCTCTTTCCTCAGTTGTCCTAGCTCTGGCTCAGCCCACCCCTCGGACCCTGGTCTTGGCTTGAAAATGTCTGCTGCAAAGAGCTTGGGAGTGCTCTCCCCCGTTCCCAGCCGGTGCAGGTGGAGGCCTCAGCAGCCCCGGTGTTCGGCTTCAGGGTGCTGCTTGCAGAATGCTTGCTTTCTTACCTGTCCCTGCAGATGCCGGCTCTGTCGAGGCAGAGTCCACCTGCCTGGCTCCCTGCTGGCCCTCTCTGAGCCCAAGCACAGGGCCGTAGTCCTCACACCTGGACAGGACGTAGGAGAGGACCAGTGGGCAGAACTGGCGAGTGTTTAAAGTTAAAAAGTGTGACAGTAAAAATCGTGACAGGAGCCAGGGGATAAGGGTGCTAGAATGGAGAGAGCGTCCTGGACAGTGTGGGGAGGGGGCATGTCCGTGTGCCCCTCACTGTAGTACAATTTATTTTTATTTTATTTATTTATTTATTTATTTATTTGCGGAGCTGGGGATTGAACTTAGGCCCTAGTGCTTGCCAGGTAAGCACTTATTCTGCTGAGCCATCTCCCCAGCCCCTACTGTAGGACAGTGCTAAGTTTCAGTACTCACTACATTTGCTGATACCTCATGGAGCAGCGCAGTGATGGGTGCTGGGCACCATTTCTGTCAAAAACTTTACTGTGTGTCCTCACCTACTATGTTGACCTAGTCCTGTGTGACATCGGGCTCATCCCTAGCATCAAGATGACCACGAAGAGTAAACACGGGTAGCTCTTCGGGGCAGGGAGCTGCACCCCAAGGATGGGGCGCCTTCACCTCAGCGTCCCACCAGGAATCAGTCGCACACTTTACGTCCAGTCACCTCTGAAAAGCCCTGCCGTGAGCACATCAGGTTTTGGGGGCGATCTAGACACGAGCCACCATACGTGGCTGCCTGGCTGTCCCAAACTGATCCAAAACGTTTACCTTTCATGGTCGTTTCGATGCTGTGTCCTTTCACCATGGCGCCCCTGCCTTGGGGCCAGGTTGGCCACAGGTGCAGTCCTCTGAAACTGTGAACCGAATTAACCCCAGTGGGTGTCAGCCATCGTGCCTCAGACCTGGGAAAGCCGACGTGCATGGAGTGGGTCTTGGCAGTTGGCTCCTCCGGGACTGAGACAGCTTTGCTGCCATCATCTCTCCTCTGGGGTGCAGACTGTGCCGCCCTTACCCACACGTGTGTCTCGCTGTCCCCTGCGGCGGTGTCACTGTTGGCTGCTGCAGCATTTCTGAAGACGTTCAGGGAAGGAAGTGCTTCCCACTGCCTGCCGAGCAGCGCAGGTGGGGTTCTCTGCTGCGCAGCGCTGCTCAGTCTTCCCTGGTTGTGAGAGGCACCCGGGGAACTTCAGGCCCAGGCTGCTCCTTGGCCGTGCAGAGCCAGGGCCCTGGGTCATTCTACAAATACTCAGTGCCAGGCGGCAGCACGCCTCAGCCTGACTCTGGTAATTACAGCTCCTTGCGTCTGTCCCTAGCGAGGAGCCCTCTTTCGGGACTGATTTTTTTCTTTCTTTCTTTTTTTTTTTTTTTTTGATTTAAATACATCTCAGTTTCTTTGTTCTCTCCTAACCTAAAGTTATGCTGTAAAGTCTGGCTTATGCTTGGTCCCAGAATCCCAGCATCCGCAGCTTGTCCAGGACCGACTTCTGAGTACATCCTTCTTCAGAAATGTCCTGCTTAGAAGCTGACACTTTGTTAGAGAGCGCTTGTCCTGACTCTTCTTGACATGCTTATTTCAACTTTGGGTTGTTCCTTTCCTCCTTTGAACAGCAGGGTTCTGTCTTGGAGGCTGGCTGTCGCGGTGAGATTACGCTTCCTCACCTGTTAAGCACCTTATATTTATTTTGCTTCCTTTGAAGCATGTCCAGTGGCCTCTTCTCCTGCAAGAACTTTGTCTGAGTCACTTTGCTCATCGCCAGGACCAAAGACACCACACTCACATCCTATCCAGAGGAAGTAGGGGACTCACAGCTGCTGTCCAGAAATGGCGTGGCAAGGCAGCCTGGGCAGAGGGCCACTGCCTGAGGCAGGCCCGGGAAGCAGCGGGGAGTGGGAGCCACCCTCAGCCACTCGGCAGTGGGCGACTGCCCCAGCCGGGCCCAGCTCCCTGCAGCAGGTTGGTGCCGGGCTGCCACGGGCCCTCTGCTCCCAGCAGTCCTGTGGCTCCTGGTGGCCGTTTAGTCGGAGCACAGCAAGACATGAGCCTATGCTGACAGGCCCAGCCCTGGCTGCCTGAAAGCTCAGGCTCTTGCCGTAAACTGCCTCAGAAGAGCCCAAGAGCAGCACCTTTTCTCTGAAGCACGCGAGTCCTCTCCCTCAGCAGGCTGCCGCTCCGTCCCGTCTTCTGGAGCGTGTGACCCCGGTCTGTCCCCTGGGCCGCACAGTCCTCATAGTGTGATGCCAGAATCTCTAGAACGGCTTTCTTAGGGTTAAACTTCTAATCATGGATCCCACTCAGAGCCACAAGGAGCAGCTCCATTTTGAGTTCTGTTTTCTGAGGTCAAAGTGAGTGGGCCTGCATTACCTGGTGGGCAGTGAGTGAGCCCACAGATGCCCTGTCTTTAATCCATGTGTGGAAGGCCTTGGGCGTGGCATGATGTGGACACGCTGCTTGGAGAAGGGACCCTGCATCATGGGGAGAGGCTGGGTTGACTAAGAGGCAGCTAGCGCACGGGGTGCACCAGGTCTCGGTGTGCAGTGGCTCCTTGTAGCGCTTCAGAAGCGGCAGAGGCCCTGAGGATTCTGACCAGCAGGCCTTGGAGGAGCAGGGCAGTCTGCCTGGGATGAGCTCCAGGTGACGCTGCCTATGCTCTGGCTCTGGCACCACGCATTGAGGACCACTGACCGCAGCCGGCGACTGGCTGATGGCCTCAAGGTAGGTTGTAGCCGAGTGGAATCACACATGGAGCCAATATTCCCAGTCTGTGGCAATGTCACTACAAGTGTCACTTGGGCACTGCAGTGGGTTCTCCGGCACTAACTTCAGACGATGCCAACACTTTGTGTGTACTGACTCTTCTTAGGGGATGGGTAGTCTGGGGTTGGGTGTCCGTTTCCCACATTCCTTCAGTTAATTGCTCCCCCGAAAGAATTCCTGGAAGCACTTGGCCTTGTTCTGGCCCTTCTGGGGACGTCCGACATAAAAGATTTCCATCTAGTTTAATGCAGGTGAATTAAGGAAAGCACAACGTAGCACGTGTCCAGCTTTAATGTAGTTTGCAAATGAAAGGCACGAAGTCCCTGAGCCACCCAAGAGGGGGGCCATTTGTGTCACCTATGGAGTGCGGGATACTCTGCTTTTTTTTAAACTTTATTTATTTAGTTATGTTATGGCTGGCTGAGCCTGCCCTGGGGGTGGGGCTGGCGCCGCATGGGGGCCAGGGTTCATTGGTGACATGAGCCTGGCTTGCTCGCCCTCCAGGCAGGTGTGCCTCTGCCACACCCGCACCCGAGAGCTCTTCCCACAGCTGCCCGGCCTGCAGCTCTCTGTCCTCTCTGGGTCCCTCAGGGAACCAGGATTCCTCGCTAACTTGCTTTGCCCTTCCTGTGTGTTTCGCTGTGGTCCCGATGGCCGCTGCAGGGTGGCCTCCAGGGTGACTCTGACGGGCAGGGCTGGCTGCTTCGTGGCGAGGGCCCCACACTGGTTGGCTCCTACCTCTTCCTGAGGGTGTGGCAGTGCACCGAAGTTGCCAGCTAGCCTCTACGGTGTGATCGTCCTGCCGCAGGCTTCCAAGTAGCTGGGATTACGGGCACCATACTACCTGTCAGGCTTCCCTATGGGGTTCTGTCTGGGATAGAAGATCTCGAAGTTTCTTCCAGTGGGGCTCCACTTTTTTAGAGTCACCTTTCCCCGGGCTCCTGAAGGGATGTCACACTACACCTTTCTCATCTCTAGTACTCCAAAGGGAGTTTTGTCTTTTCAATGACAGGGAGGGAATAAAGCCCACGCCTGTATTTTGGTGTTGCTTTCTGATTTCAAGTAAGAGCAGGTGAATAATTAAGGCATCAGGGGTCTAGCTTTATTTATTTATTTATTTATTTTTAAGGTGTGTGTGGATGTGCGTGTACAGGGTCTCACCCCGCAGCTTGGACTCGTAGTGATCCTCCTGATTTGTGCCTCCCTACTGCTGGTATTAGAAGCGTGCACCATCATATCTGAACTCCATCACTGGCTCAGCGCATCTGGGGTGGGACCCAGGCAGCATGCAGTGCCAGGGATCGAACTCTGGACCCTGTGCTCATCTGAGCAAGCGCTTACTCCACCGGCTCTAGGGGCCTCACTTTAGAGTGTGCTGAATGGCGCAGGCGGAGGGGCCGCAGGGTGCTAAGAGGAACCTCCCGGCCCCATGGCCGCATGGAGCTCGCCCTTTCCTCTCTCGCCTACACTACTGACAGCAGGAGCAGGGGCAGCAGGGCGGAGCACAGGTTGGGTCTAGCTTGGTACAAAATGAAGATGTGGCTCTTTTACTAAAAAGCTGAAGGAGGTGAAGCAGATGTGAAAGGGTGCATGGGTGCATCTGAGCACAGGGCCTAGACCCGTCACTGCCACTGATGGAAGAGCCCCGGGGGGCATCTGGGCCTGGCTGTCCCCTGCTCCTGGGGCAGAGGACAGTGTGTGACGTCCAAGCCTGAGGCCCCCTGCTCCTCTTCACTCCCCTGACCCCGGAGAGCTTGGGTCGTTTTGGCTACCGCCCTTCCGTTGCAGCCTGCAGCATTGAGAATGTTCCCAGCGAATCTAAGGACTCTCACTCTCAGCAGGCTGGAGAAGTACTTCTTCAGGAAATGGGTGCCAGAGTGAAGATGCTCCAACAGCCACCAGCTCAGTGGCTTGTGCACTCCCGAGGGCGCAGGGGTTGATAGTTTTGTGGCACAAGTGCCTACCTGGCAAGAGCAAGGTCATGAGTTTGAACCCCGGTCCTGCCAAAACTAACTAAATAAATAATAAAATCTTGGAGGCGAGGGGCAGCCCTATTTTATAAAGTTCTACAACTTTATAAAGTTTTCCCTCTTAAAGCCCTCTTTGGCTCAGAGCTCAGCACAGAGGAGACCAGGACTGGCACGAAGAACGGATCCTTGAGAGCGAGGGCTGCAGTGCGCACGTGCGGGATCTGCCGAGCCAGGCAGCGCGTTGGCTTATGCCAGCCAATCCTAGGCCTTCGTCTTCTCCAGCGAAGCACCGAGGCGAAGCCAGAAGTCCAGCCTGGGGGAGCAGCACCCCTCGCTCTCACAGAGCCCAGGAGCGAGGCTGCCCCGGCGCTTCTCGGTTTCCTGAAGCTGAAGAGCTGTGAAGCAAGTGTGAGGGCTGGGCGCTTCCGGCTGCTGGGTGGTTAGCGCCGTAGTGGTGGCTTCAGCAGTATTCCCCACCACCCCTTGCAGCGGTGTGCCGTGCCCGGGTTCAGCCGTTCTAGTATAGCAAAGTTTGTTGTTACTTTTTTGGTAGAACTTTATAAAATAGGGCTGCCCCTCACCTCCAAGATTTTATTATTTATTTATTTATTTTTGGCGGGACCGGGGTTTGAACTCACAACCTTGCTCTTGCCAGGTAGGCACTTGTGTTACGAAACTATCTGCCCGGCCCCACACCTCCAAGATTTTAAAAATAATTTCAGAAACAGTTTCCTTGGCACGGGGCGTCACCCGGTGGAGACAGAGTACAGGGTGTGACTGGCCTGGGCCAGGCCTGGGCCTGGATCTGTAGCGCCGCAGAGAGCATCTGGAAAGAATCGCGAGTGTCTCTCTCTGAGGCTGTGTGCGCTGAAAACGGGGTGCGCCCAGCTGGGCTAGCGAAGGGGCTTGGAGGGACTCAAGCCTGGGGAAGAAATGAAGGAAACGAGCGAACGTTTCGCTTAGCCACAGGGGAAGGGGGACCCAGGCGCCCGCCCGTGCGCACTACACTCGGGTATGATTCCAGGGTGCGGTGCGGCAGGAAGAACAGACGCCATCGGGAATCTAGAGAGGTTCTGACAGGAGGGACTGCGACCGAAGGGCTCGGAAATTTAAGCTTCTTCTTCTTCTTCTTATTATTATTGTTATTATTTTTCCAGGAAAAGAACCAAAGCCTTTGCTCTTTTTGTTTTTACCACTACAGTGGTTTCTTTCCTGGGCAGAGGCTCATTGGTATTCTGGGATAAATGGAAGGAAACGAGCTCTTGGAGTATTTTAATTAAATTACAATGTACTGTGGCTGCAAACGCTTCTATAGCTGGAGTAGGTGGCAGCCCCGGGAGGCTTCAGGGCCTCCCTCTCTCCCGCGGGGCCAACCGCGGCAGTTCCGGCAGTCTCCACTGGGTGGCCACGGTCTCAGCGACGGCCGGACCATTTCAGCAGAGGCGGCAAGGACAAGCGGCTTGCAGTACCGCACGTCAGACAGCAGAGGGAGCAGCCCAGAGGAACTGGATGTTCAGGGCCAGAGCCTTCCTGTAAGGTGTTTCATTTTGTCCTTCGCCTCCCGAAGAGGCCAGAAACCTTTATTCTCTTAGTTTTGGTAATGGCCTGCGTTGTGATCCGCCTTCAGCATTTCTACACCTGGTAGAAACAGTGCGCCATGCACCGTGCGGGGCACGGCCTTTCACCGTCCCACGAGCGTTGCTGAGGCGATTGTGCCCGACCGGAGGCAGAGGGGAGGCACTCTGACCGCGCGTAAGCAGGGCGTCCTAAGCGGGACCCCGGGAGGATGGCCCACGCGGCCCACTCTGAGCGCGGGCGTTTGCAGTTTGTCGCACGTCCGTGGGACACGGCCCCATCACGCATGACGGAGCAGCACCTGTGGCCATGTGGTGCGGCCCCGGCCGCTCGGCCAGCTCGGCAGGGTGCAGGGGCTGTGGCCTCCGAGTCGTGATTTCTCCCGTTATTAGTGCCTGGTTCCCCGGGGTCTGCTGCCCAGCAGCGTTGACAGCGGCAAGGGGCACGGTGGGGCGCCGTGCGCTGCCAGGACCCTTTACGCTCACAGCCTTTATTTCCTCATCAGTCTCGTCCGTTTTGGGGGCAGCAAAAGGAAAATCCCAGAGCATTGTTTCTTCCAGGGAGAGGGGACCCAAAGAGATCTGACGCAACTTTCTGGGGAAGCGGTAGCAAGCAATATTCTTTGTCTTCTTAGAGCCCCTGCCGCCGATGCCCTTAGTCGGGCCTGAGGAGCCCAGATTCACGCCGGCACCATTTTTCTCTTGGTCTGAAGGCTGCCCCGGGGCATTTGTGGGCGAGGATTCTGCAGGCATCCGAGGCTCAGCTCCAGCGCCACCTTTGCTTGTATTTGCAGCGCGTTTCCTCTGGGCATGAAATTCTCGGCTGAGAGTGTTTTTATCTCAGCCTCCAAAGGATGATAGCCACCGAATTCTGTTTGGCGTTGTCCCTGCTAACGAGCGGGCTATCTGGCATCTGCCGGCAGATGTGTGTGGGACAGCGTTTCCCCGCCTGCTCCCGAGGCCTGCGCTGCGGGGCGGCTGTGAGCGGCCTGCTGCTACTGGGCCTGGTGTGGTTTGCTCGGCACCTGCTCTTCCTGAGTTGCATTAATCTTCCTGAACGTGGCCACTGTGGTTTTTCATCCAATGCAGACAGGTTGGGTGCAGTGTTTCTCGGGTAAACCGTACGCCTCACACTGTCTCACCGGTCCTCCCTGAATTTTATCCGTATTTGTTACGTATTTAGTATTGCCCTCTGTGTCTTGGTGGGCTCTTCTGAAAATGTTTTTGTTTTTGTTTTTTGTTTTTTTGCCAGCTATTTCCTAGTATTCTGAGAGGCTGAAGCAGTAGGATCACAAGTTTGAGACCAGCCCGGGCATGTTAGTCACTCAGTAAGACCCTGTCTCAAAAGAAAAAAAAAAAAATTTCTTATCTGCTATGTATCTTCCGTGATTTTGATTTAAAATTACCTCTCTTTCCTCCACATTGCCCTCCTGGAGCTAGAGTGCAGCCCTAGCATGGAACTCAAGAGCTCTATGCCTGAGCTCCTTCCTCAGCCTTTCCGCATTTTAAATTTTGAGACAGGGCCTTTCTAGATTCCACAGGCTGGCTCGAATGCAAGACCTTCTTGAGCATTCTCCTGAGCAGCCAGGGTTGCAGCGTGAGTCTGCCCACCATTTCTATTCCACGTTCAGCCAACAGTGTCGGACTTTGATTTCACAAATCTATATAACTTTGCTTTCCTGAGCATAATTATCACTGTTTCATACTTTTTGCCTGCTAATTGCAGTATTCACGTCTTCTCAATGGTTTTATCAGTTGTCTTTTCTCTTTAAAATGAATTATGCATTTCTTTGTATATTGATTAATTTTGGTTTTTAAAAATTATTTATTTTTATTTTATTTTATTTCTTGTTTCACAACTTTTTGTTTGTTTGTTTTTATGGCCGGCTCAGCCTGCCCAGAGGGCAGCGCTGGCTCAGCATGTCGTGCCGGGGATTGAACCGCGGTCTCTGCAGCCGCCTAAGCCTTCCTAAGCAGGCGCTTTAGACCACTGAACCATCCTGCCGGGCCCTAATTTTGGGTTTTATCCTAGATATTATTTGTTTTGTGCAAACTCTGGACAACTGTCTTCTTACTACTGAGTTCTGTCACAATTTAGTTGCTTGGACTAAAAGTTAAAGCTCTACTTTTGGTGGCAGCTCAGATTATATTTCAGCTATTTTTTCTTAGTCACACAGTTTTGATTCTGTGTCCCGCATACATCTACAGGAAGGCCCCACGTTCAGGCAGAGATAGTCCTGCCTCAGCCCATGTTCAGTTGCCACAGCGAGCTAACTGAGGTTAGGTACTTTACAAAGAAACAAAGTTTATTTAGCTCACGCTTTTGTGTACTGAACATCCAGGGAACGTCTTGTCAGCTGTGTCCTAACCTGCAAGAATGTGAGGGCAGAGAGTATGTGACAAGACAGGAGGCCAGGGAGCAAGGAGAAGAGTCTTGCTCGTTTATAAGATGCCACTCTTATGGGAAGTAATGGGGGGTAAAGTTCCCTGAGAAGTAGGACCATCCCCTTTGAGGGTGCAGCCCTGATAGTCTTCCCACCTTGCTCTGAGCCTCACTTGTGAAAGGTTCCTCTGCCCTTAGTGTCACCACACTAAGGAATGGGCTTCTGGGACATGAATGTGGGCTCACACGGAGACCATATCCAGCCCAGAGCACTGCTCTCGCTCGCTTGTTCTGTACCCTTGAGACTACTGGTGTCCATGGTCATTTCCAGCACGAGCTCATCTCCTCTGGACAGAAATGCATCAACCCCTTTGTTCTGCTCTGAGGTCAAAGCCATGACATCACCACGGCCCACCCAGCATGGTATCCTCAGGTTATGATTTTGTTTTCCCTCAGTCAACAGGTGTCCTGGGCAGGGGGATCAGGTGCAGTAGGACCTCGCTTAGGTGCTAAATGTGGGTGCCGGTTTCCTTTTGGCCACAGTGTGACAACTGTAATCCTTTCAGAGTCTAGGAGGTTTAAAGTCAGAATGCAGCTACGGGATGTGCAGCAGAGGTATGAGAAATGCTTGTTGAAAAAACTAAAGCCTGCTGAGATTCCCCTCTCAGGAGCATGTCGGTGGTTGGGTCTGCACAGGAGCGCAGACTGGGGTTTGCTGTTCAGTGAGCTCGGGTCACAGACCGGAAGAGGGCAGGTGGCGACCTCCTATCTGATCCAGTCCGCATGGCTGCACACGGTGGACTCGGCCCAGAGAGGACTTGCCTATGTTTTTCACAAGCGCGAGTCGATAAGCTGGAAGAGAAATGCACTTTCAGTCAGGAAACAATAAGATGAACACTCCGTCGTTGCTGCTAAGGGACAGACATCAATTGCGAGTCGGGTTATGGGGTGGGCGAGACCACGTTCACGTCCAGTAAAGTCATGGAGCCGGTGCTTTGCAGGAAAAATAGCCGCTGTCATTAAGTGTTGTAAGGAACATGAAATATGAGCAACAAAGAATTGTAATTATAAGCAACTAATTTGATTGGCTTTCTGAAGATAATTCAATTACCGAAGCAGTGGCCAAAGGAAGTAGAACAGATGCTTGCTTCATCCTGTGCCTCGTGAAGTATTTACAGAGCTATATACAAATGAATTAAAATCGATTCTGTGATGGGGATGCGGGAGCAGCAGTGCTGCGTAACAGGACCCCGGGTTGCACAGGTGATTTATTTCAGAGCAGTGCTGTATGGCCTGGCATGGAGAAAGCTGTCAGCGAACAAGGGTTGGAAAGGCTGCCGCTGATGGACAGACTGAAGTGAGAAACAGCATTTTGAAAACATGCTGAGTAGACTATTTAGTCAACATAAGGTGTTGCTAGACTGGCAGGGGTGGGCAGGACAGAAGAGCGGAGGTGGCCGCGGTGCCTTGGGAGCGTCTGCAGCTCTTAGCCTTGCTCGTGGCGAGCTCCAGGCCCTTCTCGGCACCCACGTGAGGGCTGCCTCAGGGCCTTTCATTCTCAGCAAGGAAAGGGGCCGAAACACTGACACATAGTTTCCAAGGCCAGGCCACGCGAGGCGGGCCACGTGAGCCACTCCGGCTTTGGTCTCGCTTCCACTTGGCTCCTGCAGCTGGGCAGTCCAGCTGTGAGGCGGGCCTGGAAGAGCCTCGTCCTCTGCCAGTTCTCTCTGCTGCCCTGCATCCGGCTGGGCAGTCAGGCCATGGGGCAGCCCCAGCTGGCACCTCGTGGAGCCAGTCTGAGCTGCGGCCTGCCTGGAGCTGGGGCTGCGTGCATCCTGGGGACTCCTGTGAGTACCATGAGCCTGTGACAGCCCAGTCATGGGTTGGGATTTCACGTGCAAGTGATGTCTGCCTAAAACATTTCTGTCAATTTTCTATTTTCTGTTTTATTTTAAAGAGGAAAAAAACAAAAAAAGTGATGTGGAATTTCAAAACACAGTAATAGGAGATTAACAATGAACGTGCTATGTATTACTGTCTGCAGAGTAGGGCCTCAGACTCCAATACAGGCGTGAGCAAGGAATCAGTGTGAGCGCAATCTATGCTTTTCAATGAACCAATACAAACTGACAGCACAATTAGCCATCCCGTCTGCCTGTCTGTCTGTCCATCTGTCCGTCCGCCCGTCTGTCCACCCATCCAGCCACCCACCCACATTTCCCCTTCTTTCTCTCTCCTCGACCCTTGCCCCCTGTCTCTTCCCCTCTGGGCAGTCTCTCTCCCTCGTGTGGTACCTGCTGTCCACTTTGGTCCTCATTCACTTGTTGAGTTTCTTATCCTCGGCCGACAACGCAGTGCCTACACATAGGAGTCTGATTTGTTTCCCAGCTTGAAGCTTTCTGACCTAGGTGAGTTGCCAGTGAAGGCTCGGGCAGTGAGTGGGGACGGGAAGCCCTCGGGCCCTTCACTCTGCACTGCAGGCTCAGGCCGAGTGAACAGGCCAGAGTGTTGCCTGGTGGAGCTCAGGGTATGGTGGCCTAGGAGGGAAAGACAGGGACAATAGGCCGGAGCTCAGGCCAGCACGGTAGCACTCCGGTATCACGCTAGCACTGGCACTCGTGAGGTTGCAGACCATGTGGAAGTGCAAACTTAGCACTTGGCTGAAGGGCACTGACCCAAGGTATTGATTCAAAGGACCTGGTTTTAGGAGTATTTAACCCTCCTTTGAGTTTGACATTATTAATTTTTGTCCTTAATGAGAATGCTTCCCTCAGGAGTGGGTGGGTGGGTGGAGGGGTGAGTTTGGGGAGCTGTGGAAAACCGGATAGAGCTGAAGGATTTTTCTTTTTTTGGCTGGCTCAGGTTGCCTTAAGGATGGGTCTAGGTATTGAACCCCCATCCCGTGTGCCTGACTGGGATTGTGGGCACAAGTGCTTCATCCAATGAGCTAACCTGGAAGCCCCCTGGATAGAACTGATAAGAGGAAGAAAAAAACAGAAAGAGAGGAGAAGGTCTACAGGTCTAGCTGTGACCTTACCGTTGGGAAAGGGGTGAGGCAGAAGACTAGGGGGAGGGAGAGAGACGGAGAGGGGGAGAGGAAGAGAGAGACGGAGAGGGGGAGGGGGAG
>PVJA010018157.1:20052-40533 GCA_004027025.1 Myocastor coypus | reverse complement strand
GACAATATGCAATATGTCAACTTTCAAAGAAAAGAAGGGGGAAAAGAAAAAAAAAAAGTAATGTGGATTTAGAAAGGTTAATGTTTAGTTGTTTGATCAATCTTATATACCTATATGTATTAATCTAAACTGATCCGATGATGAAAATATGTAATATAACCATTGTTAAATTTAAACAATAAAAGAATTGGAAAAAAAAAGAAATTATCTACACTGAAAAGGTAGAAATGAAATTATTAACCACTTGCACATAGATAGCATGGCATTACACAGACGTGCATGCACGCGTGCACACGCACACACACACACACACACACACACACACACAGAGTGAACAAATTCAGTAATGTTGCAAGGTAAGAAATCAACTCACTTTGGGGATGTAGTTCAACAGTGAAGGGCCTGCTCAGGGTCCCTTAAGTTAAAAAACAAAACAAAGAAAACCAAAATCAAAGTCAACTCACAAAAACTAGTAGTGTTTCTATACAATGAACAATCTGAAAAGAAAATTAAAGAAACTGTTCAATTTATCATGACATAGAAAAGTAAACTATGTAAAAACATTTAATTAAGAATGTGGAAGATTTGTACACAATAAGCACAAACATTATTGAATGAAATTAAAAAAGAAATAATAAATGGAAAGACAACATATCCATGAATTAGAAGACTTGAAATTATTATTTATTTATTTTTTATTTTAAAGACTAAAAATAGAAGAAACAAAGATAGAAAAACAGTAACAAGAGAACATGTAATACATAATTGCAAAACCAGAAAAATTTAACAATGGTTATAATACATATTTTTATCATCAGATCAGCTTAGATTAATAGGTATAGGTATATAAGATTGATCAAACAATTAAACATTAACACTTTCAATAAACATTAATTTTTTTTTAACAATTCACACACTGCATATTCCTCACAATAGTAATACAGAGCACGGGGTGTGGGCATGACACACCTTCCAATTGATGGTAAGGAAAGAAAAAACATTCTTCTCTTTGAACTAAGAGGATGCAGATGCATACACAGTCCAATGTTCCACAAGTGTAATGGGCCACCTGTGAAACTGGCTACATTGGAGGCTATTGATCTAAGCCTCCTACATTGGGGGCTATTGATCCAAGCTCATCATACCAATCTAGCTCTGGGTTTCATGTCTCATAATTAAGCTTTTCTGCTGGGTGATCAAGGGCAAGTTAAAGCAAGACCGGTATAACAAAACATCTTTTGTATCTTCCAAGGTCAAATCCCCTCAGGATTAACTTTGGAACCATGTACAGTGTTTTGTAGAACTGTTGTCAGTGTCAGCCTTCGGGACGAGTCATGGCCATTACTTGACCAGTTTGCTTTCTTTTATTTTTCTTTTTCTTCTTTCTTTCTTTCTTTCTTTCTTTCTTTCTTTCTTTCTTTCTTTCTTGTCTTTTTGAGACAGGGTCTCACCATGCAGTTCAGGCTGTCCTTGAGCTCACTTTTGTAGCCCAGGCTGGTCTTGAACTCACACCGATCCTCCTGCCTCAGCCTCCTGAATGCTGGGATTACAGGAGTGCACCACCACGCCTGACTGACCAGTTTGCTTTCTGTGAAAGCCTGAGAGAATGTTTTTTTCTCTAGATGACTCTTCTTGGACATATTGTACTTCATTTATCCCTTTCCTCTGAGGTCCCATAATCTCCTTGACCAGAAAATTTGAGACACCTCTGAGTTATAGGTTGTTACAGCACAGCTTCTCTTGTGTTCTGAGTCCTCACTGATCTTGAAGAACTAGGGCCAAAATATTGGCTATTCCCATAGCTCTTCTTTTTCTCCAATTTTTGGTCTGTTAACTTACATTCTCACCTTTCCAGCAGAAAAACTTCGTGATACTATTACTCTATAACATTAGTAATTGAGCTTACCATCACTGGCTTTCTGAATATCAAACATCTTTGACTTAGCTTGGAATTGATATTTTCCGACAATCATTGATATTCTAATAACTCTCCATAGAATGTGATATAAGCAGTTACACAATTTTTACACAGACATTTGGAAATCCAAGGATGTGCAAAATTATAGCCTATGGCATTTGGCCCAGTCTTTTACTCTCAATTAATACTCTTTTTTTGTTGTTGTTGTTGTTTTCCAACCACGTACTTGAAAGAGAGTATAACAGTAACTGAGTTTACATTGGGAGCAGTACACATCAAAAAGATGAGAATGACATGCATTCCAAACATAGTTTTAGTGTTACATGGTGCTATGATCAATGTGATGAACCTTTTGAAGGTTCTTAGGACCAATATCTGATTCATCCTGTGTACATAAGTGCATGGTTTTGCTCCTGCTATGTTTCCTCTCTTATCTGCTTCCAGTCACTTCGTTGTTTAATCCATAACACATTCAGCTGTGTCATGCCCTTAAGTTTTTATTTCTTCTTTAGAGTTCTTATATTATTGAAATTATTATTATTTTATGCATTGGTATAGAGTCTTACTTTCCAATTCAGACTCACAGTGATTCTCCTGTTTCAGTCTCCCCAGTGCTGGGCTTACAAACTTGCACCACCATGCCCAGACTCAGTGGTGCACCTAGGGTGGGACTGGCACAGCATGTGGTAGCGGGGATCGAACCCAGCTCCTTGAGCTTGCCTAGGCAGGCACTTAGATTGCTGGGCTATCTCCATGGCCTGATTTGAAATTATTAAGACAATAACATACCTGAAACAATGAAGCTATTCAATGTAAATCTCATCAAAATTATAATTACATTTGTGGGAATAAAAAAACTCGTATTAATGTTTACACAGGACCTCAAGAGACCCCAGCTAGTCTAAATATAAGAACTGAAGTTAGAAATCATCTTGGAGTAAAAAGGAGAGAAACTTCATGACCCTGAAGTTGGCAGTGATTACCTCGAATTGACAAAAAAAGCAGAGACAAGGAAAGGAAAAAAGGTAAATTAGACTGTACCAAAATTAAAGATTTTTGTATATCAAGCAGCATGGTCAACAAAAACAACACAGAGAACAGGAAAACTATCTTCAAGTTATATATCAGGTAAAGGGTTAATACCCAGATTATATAAAGTATAACAACAACAGAAAGTTGAGCAATCTGGTTTACAAATGAGTGAAGGACTTGAATGGGCATTTCTAAAAAGAGGACCATCAAGTGGACATTGAACACATGAGAAGGTGCTTACTAGCCATTAGGAAAACGCAAATCAAACTGCGATGTGAGTCTAAGTCATACCTCTTGGGATGGCTATTATGAAATAGAAGCAAAATACGGGGAACAAGAAATAGTAGAGGAAAAGTGAACAAACTAGGATCCTTGTACATTGCCGGTAGGATGCAGGGTGGTTCAGTGGTTTCTCTAAAGGCTAAACAGAATGACTGTATAACTCAGTGCTTCCCTTCTAGGTGTGTACCCAAAGAACTGAAAGTGAGAACTCACAGGTACCTGTACACCAATGTTCACCACAGCGCTGTTCATAATAGCTGAGAAGTGGAAATCATACAAGTCTCCATTAACAGAGAATAAACAATTTGTGGTATTTATATACAATGAAATATTATTCACCTATGAAAAGAGTATATTTATACTACATGCTACACCTTGAAGCCATTACACTAAGCAAGCCAGACAGAAAAGGATGACTGTTGTTTGTTTCTGTTCCTATAAGTTACCTAGAGCAGTCAGGTTTGTAGGGACAGAAAACAGTAGAGGTTTTCAGCAGCTGGGGAGAAGGAATAATGGGGGTTTATTGGTTAATAGATGCGGAGCTTCTGTTGGGAAGATGGGTGATAGGAACAGTTGCGCAATGTTAGAATTTGATTAGTATCATGCACTGCATCCTCAAATATAGTTAAAGCAGTAGAATGATTTAAGCATGTATTTTACCTCAACTACAGCAACAACAACAAATACAAAAAGAAAGAAATAAAGGAAGGAAGAAAGGAAGAAAGAAAGAACAGTGCAGGAGAGCAGGAGGGATAGTCAGGGATCTGTGGTGAATCACAGGGGCCATGCCACACCAGTGACCAACTCCTGTCCTTCATCCAACCTTGCTGGCTGCAGCTAAAACTTATATGGGTTTGGCAGAGCTCTCTGCGACTTCCCTGCAGGCCATGGGAAGACTGGAGGAAGGCACAAGGGAAGCTCTCATCCACCCTCTGACTCTGTGGTTCAGACACAGGGGCCCCTGTTGGGTGACTACCTCACCCTTCTGCCTTGGGCTGCCGACTTCCGCTGCTTCTTCCTCCAAGCACTCCTGAGGGGAGGCTCAGCCCAAGCAGAAGGAGTACCCATACTCTGTATGACCTTCCCAGCCCCCTCAGCCTCCTGTCCTACATTACTTCCTCCCACTGTCCAGTGTCACCTCTGCTTTCATATCAAAGCACAAGGGTTGAGCATCCGTCCTGTGTCAAGGCCAGAGCTTTGCCTGGAGCCCTCCCGGGCCCAGGGCTTACGTTCCCAGGGTCCTGTCCGCTCCTCTTCTTGTCCTCGAGGAACTCGTGCCTCTCCCTCACACTAGGCTCGCACTTCCCACCCCCGTGCCAAGCAGCTGTTCTTCCTCATCTTGCTCTCATCACCAGCTCAGAGCCTGTTCTCCTAACACAAGGCCATTGTGCTGGGCAGACTTTCCCAAGAGTTGGGACTAGCTGGCCGGGTAGCACTGGACAGAAAAAAAGACTACACACTGAAGGTCAGACACCACTGTTCCAGAAATTCATTGGCTCTGACATGGGACAGCTTCTGCTGGTCATTCCCCTTCTTAGTGCTGCCCCCTCCCAGACTGCCAGAACCCTCCCTGCAGATCGCTGCACCCATCTCCTCTTTTGGGGGGACCTAACTATAATTCAACAGCACAAAAGGCACTTTGCTTTTAACTTCCATGGCACATCAAGCTCTGAGATATATTTCTTATGCATATCTAACAATCCCTTTGATGAGTTTTCCTAAATCCCAGATTTCCCACCAAGGGATACACAAAGAGGCAAAAGAAAATACAGTTATAGTTATTTTGATTTATGTGGGATCAAATCTTAGGCAAGTTGGACTTACCTGCAAAACAAAGTCACCCACAGGGGCTGTGGAGTTTCTACTTCCTGGACTATTGCAAAGTTGTACATGGCGGCTCCACTCTTCTGAATACTGAGAGAGCTTCCACAGATGATGAGAGCTGCTGGGAGTACAGCTGCTATACAGACGGTTGGAACTTGCAACAGGCAGAGGTGAGATACAGGGTTGTGGCTACCAAAGAGTGAGACAAAAGAGCTACTCAGCGGAATCAAGTTCTTGGTCTCCTGAGTCTTGCGTATGAGACTCTGTGTAGGACATGTTAGAATATGGATTGAGTAGTAGGAGGCAAGGAAAGCCATGAGCCAGAGGTTCTGGAGAAGGATGGCAGAAGCAGGGAGAGGCCTGAGCGATTCATACATGGCAGTAGTGTTGGACTCATGCATGGATGGAATAGCATAGAAGGCGCAGAGACAGACCTGTGTGCATTTGGAGCTCTGAAATGCAAAGAGTTGACATGACTGGGGGAAAGGAGAAACTATTCAAGAAATGAAGCTGAAAAAAATGATGATCCTTAGGGATAACATTAACATATTCCCTACCTCATGCCATAAATGTAGGTAATCCACATTGACTAAGCTGTCAAGGAGAAAAGGTATGCACTTTTAAACTTTAGTTTGTAAATTTTAAATTCAGTAGAATATACATATTCATATCTTTTAGACCTTGGGACAGGGAAAGGTTTCTCAAATGAAACACAGAAAGTGCTAACCTTGGAGGTATTAAAGCAAAAAATATCAAAACTATACCTTAACTAGGGGCCCGGCAGTGATGTAAAGTGCCTACAGGCAGCTGCAGGGAGGACGGTTTGATCCCCAGCACCACATGCTGTGCCAGCCATGCCCTCAGGGCAGGCTGAGCTGGCCATAAAAATAAATAAACAAACAAAAGTTCTGAAACAAGAAAGAAAAAAACAAACTATACCTTAACTAAAAATGAAAGGGTAGCCAGGCATGATGGCGCAGACCTGTAATCCCAGCATTTGGGAGGCTGAGCTAGGAGATCAGTGTGAGTTCGAGACCAGCCTGGGCTACAAAAGTGAGCTCAAGGCCAGCCTGAACTGCATAGCAAGACCCTGTCTCCAAAAGACAAAAAAAAAACAAAAAAAAGAAGAAGAAGAAAAAAAAGGGTGAATTACAGGCAGATTAGGTTGAAAAATATATAAAGAATTCCTACACCGTAATAAGAAATAAAAACAAGAAAGAGACACAGAGCAATATTCCAGAGGAAAAGCACAAGTGATAAGCAGAGACACCCAAATTTACCAGTGTTCAGTGGAACATAGTCATAAAATTGGCCAGTTAGAAGTCTGAGCAGAGCCCGGCAGGATGGCTCAGTGGTCTAAAGTGCCTGCTTAGGAAAGGTTGGGCGGCTGCAGGGACTGCGGTTAGATCCCCGGCACCACATGCTGCACCAGCCCTGCCCTCAGGGCAGGCTGAGCCGGCCATAAAAATAAATAAATAAACAAACAAAGGTTCTGACACAAGAAAAAAAAAAAAAAGAAGAAGTCTGAGCAGAGGTTGAGGTAGTTCAGTGATAGGAGTGCTTGCTTAGGGCCCCGTGGTCAATTTCCAACACCAGAAAAGAACGAAAGGGAGGGAAGGAAGGAGACAGGGGAGAGGGAGAAAGAGAGAGACAGAGAGAGAGAAAGACAGACAGACAGACAGACAGATAGACAGACAGACAGACAGACAGAGAGACAGAGGGAGAGAGAGACACAGACAGACAGAGACACATGCACAGACACAGAGAAAGACAGAGAAAAAGATGCAGGAGGAAGAGGAGGAGGAGGAGGAGGAGGAGAAGAAGAAGAAGAGGAAGAGGAAGAGGAACAAGAGGAAGAGGAACAAGAGGAAGAGGAAGAGGAAGAAGAAGAGGAAGAAGAAGAGGAAGAGAAAGAGGAAGAGGAAGAGGAAGAAGAGGAAGAGGAAGAGGAAGAAGAAGAAGAGGAAGAGGAAGAGGAAGAGGAGGAAGAGGAAGAGGAAGAAGAGGAAAAGGAAGAGGAAGAGGAAGAGGAGGAAGAGGAAGAGGAAGAAGAAGAAGAAGAAGAAGAAGAAGAAGAAGAAGAAGAAGAAGAAGAAGAAGAAGAAGACGAAGAAGACTGACCAAATTAAATGTTATAGGAAATATAGATCAATACATCCTGTTGAAAAATATACATTACTGGGGTGATATTCCTGAGGCCCTTTAGCTTATCGTTTAGGAGCCTGAGAACTGAAATAACACAATGCTAGTATTTTCTTGGATCTGGCAAGGAGCCTGTGATGGTTTGTGTTTAGCAGGCATCCCATCAAAGCCTCATGCAATCATGAGGTGGGCTCCTAGAGCCAGCGATTCATTCATGACCCAACGCTGGCATTACGGGTGTGAGTGCTACACCCGCTTGGGATGGACAATCTGAATGTAGCATGAGGGAGGGAAAGATGCTTGGCCTCTGCTGCCACTGCCGCTGTTGCGCCTTCCTTTTTGCTCTTGCGGTTTTGTTGTTTTCCCCCACAACCAACTGCCCTGTGTCACGCGTCACTCTGCCTTGGAGCCAGCGGATTATGGACCCAAACCACCACAAACTGCGGGCTAAATAAACCTTTCCATCCTTAATTTTGAGCCTTAGGTATTTTGTCCCAGCAAAGAGAGAAAAGTGACAAGACAGGACCTCTTGGCTACCACACCCTGGCGGACTGCATCACAGCTAGAGAGCTTCTTGCCCAAGGGAAAGATTACACATGAGGCAGGCATCTAAGAGAAAGGCTGGAGAAGGTATGGTCTTGATCCTCTGTAACAACTTCCTCCCAAGAGCTAAATAGGGTCCCCTAAAAAAGGCACAAGTTTTTTCTGGCAGCACACCCCAGTAAGCTTCTCCCTGAGGCCTGACCCTCACCTCCTGTCATGGCTACCAAAACCACGGCTACGCTAACCACAGCTAACCCACAGTTCCATTCCTGGTTAAACTAGCAAACTCACACATAAAAGGATATTTCATAGTTCTGTGCCTCACAACCACAAAGATATTAGAGTCAAATGTTACATATGACTTTCATAATGGCATAGTATATTCCATTATGAACAATAATGTAATAGCATATAGTCTTCAAAATGTTCAAAATGAGCCACTGAGGTACTACTACATGGATAAATTTTAGGAATCAAAATTTATCTCAGGGCCAAATTAAACCCACAAACCACCTATAATGATGTCACTATTTTTAAAATTAAAAATAAATTAATAAAGATATGTACTCTGAGTGCACATATAGTGAAACAATTACATAAATAAAGAGCAAGACAAGCAGAGAACGCACCTGAAATTTGGCATGTCGATTACATTCTGTAGGAGAGGCTAATAGGATGGGGTGAAGCACCAAGCACCGGGCAATAGCTTTCAAGGAGTCAGTCACACTATTCAAACAATGTCCGAACAGAGCTATGCATAGACCAGTGAAGGGCATGCCACAAAATAGGCATATGACTGCTGTTGAAATCCACTTAAGGGGATGAAAAGCTGTGGAGGTGTAATATAGGGGGGCAATCCAGAATTGGAGATCTCAAGTTCTGAATTTGTGACCTTATAGAAGCTACTTATGCACTTAGAAGCTCCATTTCTGGCTCTGTACAATGGACAACAGCACAGGAGCTATACCAGTAGGTTTGTGATGGAGACCAAGTGAGAAGGATGGTGTGAGAAGTGCCTCCCGCCTTTCATTCTGTACAAACTGGTACACAGTGGGAGCCCAGGTGATGGTGAGCACAGGGCAGCTTAGAGGTCACTGAATGGCAGGAGCAAGTCCCTGGTGTAGGAAGGCAGTTGGGAATGCGGGGCTAGTCTGGTAGGAAGGTGGTTAGAATGGGGGGATCAGCCTGAGGTTTGAAAGTCTTTCTTTTCTTGGAGTGGACAATTCCCATGTTCCACTCTCATTCTCTAATCTTTTGGATACAAGGGACAGCCCTGGTGGTAATGCATCAGGAAATATTTCTCATTAAGTATTAGAAGTCTTAGCATAGTGTAGCTGACCCTCTTCTCTCCTGGCAAACAGCAGTCAACACCTCCACTCCCTTGAAGGTGGGTGTTATAGTTTATTTCTAGTTGTTCCCCCAAAACCTCATGCAATCATGGGGTGGGGACTTCTAGAATTTGACACTTGACTCATGAGGCACTGGGATTATGTGTTCTAGTACTGATGAGATTATGGGTCTGAGAACTGCTGGGAATTATAGGTGTGGCCTGAGGCGGCTAGGCTCAGACAGAGATTTTGAGGTAATGTAAAGAGAGACAGAGAGACAGACTAACGCTGTTACTCTGCTGCCCTGATTGGTTGATTGCCTCTGTCACCATTTTGTTGCTGTTCTGCGGCCATGAACTGCTGGCCTCTGCACTGTGCCTCTCTGCCTTGGATCCAGCAAAGTGTGGACTGAAACCTCCAGTAACTGTGAGCTAAATAAACCTTTCCTTCCTTCATTTTGGGTGTCAGGCATTTGTCCCAGGAATGAGTAAAAAGTAGCTAAGACAGTGGGGGAGCTGTGTGTGTGTGGATGGTCAATGGACTGAGCTAATAGTGCCATGTGCAGCTCATGTTTAGGCCTAAATGCAATCCTCTTCCCCTCATCCCCAGGCCAGCTCATAAAGGAGACCACACATTTGGTGGTTGTATAGCAGGGCCATGGACAGAAAGGAATGGTTACCCGGTTGTCATTGGAAAGATCTTCCCTGGAGACACATTTGCTGCAGCCACGGAGAGTAGAGTATGGCTATGAGGCAGCAGAGCTTCTCAGCAGGCTGTCGTGGGTTAGGAAGTGGATCCTGCTGTGCACAGGCAGTAGGACTGGCAGAGCAAGGGACTCGGTCAGTCTGATCCTTCACTTCTTACCTTTCAGATGTGACAGCAGTCCCTAACTCATGGGATTCTTGTCAAACTGAGCTGGTATCATTTAAGTTCCTTTTTTTGCTGCACCTAGAATAGCGCGGGACCTAAAGACTTAACACTATTATTACTGCTACTCGCTAGGCCTCATGCCAAACTTCATGGGCAGGGCAATAAAGCGTGAGGTACACTTCCTTTCCTCATAAAAGGAGTAAGTGTGACACACCCTCAGGAGACTGTGACACACTCTCAGATGGGCTTGCAGCAAGTGGAATGCACAGTCAGGGCGAGCACACAGGGGAGGGGCCCCTGTGAGGACCAGAGTGGAGGGGTGCCCGAGAGGTGCACTGGGACACCTGTGAGGGCCTTTGCCTTCTGAGCCTCCTCCAGCAGAGACAGAACACATGAGCTACTGGGTCTGCCCAGCTCCACACGACACAGCGTAGTGAGGACCTTAGGGGATGCCCAGTCAGTCTGAGTGATGATTGGTCACACTGCACATATTCGGACCTGCAGAAGCAAGCAGGAGACAGGGTGGCTGGAGCTCCAGAAGCCAGAGATGTCTGCAGCCTTGTACTGAGCTGAAAAAAAAAATGTTTCTTTCAGACTGCAGAGAGTACCTGGAGGGCTAAGAGAGTAGAGTCAGCAAGGAAGGAGCCTGGTTATTTGGGCACCCAGAGTCTGTGGTTATTAGACTCCCTTGTTCTGTTTTTAGGTAGGGTCTAGGGTGTTGGCCAAATAGCTCAGCAGATTAAAGCAGCTCCAAGCAGGTGCAGGGGCCAGGAGTTCAATCCCCAGGCCTGCCATGCTGGCCCTGCCCTTGGGGCACACCGAGACTGAGAGTGAGACTGGGTGTGGTGGTGCACAGCTGTAATCTCAGCTCGTGGGAGGCTGTAAAAGGGTCACTATGAGTCTGATCTAGCGGTGAGACCCTGAACACCCTGTAGACCCTTCTCTATATACAAAAAAGGGATAGTTCTGACAGACACAGAGAGAGAGAGAGAGAGAGAGAGAGAGAGAGAGAGAGAGAGAGAGAGAGAGAGAGAGTGCTTAGAAGCCTGGCCACAGGCTGCAAGGCTGTGGCATGGGAGCTGCATTAGTGTTCAGAAGAGAGGCCACTGGTGCCCTCACCAGGGACCGTAAGCTTGCATTAGAGGATCTGAGAGAACTGTGAGAAGGGGCTGACTTCCCCACCCACTGGCACTGTTCAGGAGACCAGAAGCATACGTTTGTCACAAGTTTTTGGTGGAGCCTCAGAGACTGCTTAGCCAACATTTGGGCAAAGTCTGTCTTATCAGATCTCTTGACACCGTCCATCCACATCTCAACTTCTCCCTGCTATCTTTTCTTTCTTTCTTTCTTTCTTTCTTTCTTTCTTTCTTTCTTTCTTTCTTTCTTTCTTTCTTTCTTTCTTTCTTTCTGTTTCCCTCCTCTCCCTCTTCTCTCCTCTCCCCTGACCTTCCTCCCTTCCTCCCTTCCCTTCCCTTCCCTTCCCTTCCCTTCCCTTCCCTTCCCTTCCCTTCCCTTCCCTTCCTTTTTCTTCTTTTTGGGGTCAGATGCCAATATTATTTTTACTTTTCTTTGTTCTTTTTTTTGTTTGTTTGTTTTGGGGCACTGGGAATCAAACTCCGAATCTCAAAGTTGCCCAGGAGATGCTGTGCTGCTGAGCTACATCCCCAGCCCTCGGATGCCACATGTTGTTGTCTTAGTTACTTTTTACTCATTGCTGGAGCAAATACCCAACACTCAAAATGAAGGAAGGAAAGGTTTATTTAGTTTGTGAAGGTTTCAGTCCATATTGGCTGGCCCAAGGCTGAGTGGAACAGAGTAGAGAGCATCCAGTTCATGGCAGCAGAACAGCAACAAAAAGGTGATAGAGACAGTCAACCAATCAGGGCAGCAGAGCAACATCAAGTGTCTGTCTCTCTGTCTCTCTTTTTATATCACATTCAGGCTCTCTGCCTCAGCCTATGCACCTTAGGCTATACCCATAATCCCAGAACACTCATAATCCCATGAGTACTAAAACACGTAATCTCAGGGATCATGAGTCAAGTCCCAAACTCTAGAAGTCCCCGCCCTATGATTGCATGAGATTTTGGGGGGACAACTAGACATAAACCATGACAGTAGTGCTGGACTTCGTACACACATGGGACAGCCCTGTCTCCTTCTCTATTCTTGTTGTAGGGCTGACAGCTGTGCTTGTTTCTCACGGAGCTCTCCAGTATGGGATGACAACAGCCAGGTCCCTCTTCTCCATGCTCAGATGCTGAGCTCCACAGCGGTTTTCCCAGGATTAGGGCCTATCTTTGAACTGTCTGTCTTCCTCTCGGGTGAGCCTAAGCTTATCTCTTTTGAAATGAGACACGGGGGATTAACCTTGCACAACACAAGAGAGACGACTGCAACCCCAATGCATTTTATTGCAGACCTAATGGAAGTAAATAGCAGCTGCCTCTGAGGATCTCTTCCAGGACCATTCATCAATTTCCAGAGATTGAAGACTATGTAAACACAAGAAAGTCACACATCTTCACAGGGGACAAGTGGACTGCTAGGATTCTAAAACTTTCCTTACTGTGCCCAGGTGATGGTTACGTGAGTTAGTGATTTTATAATAATATATCGACCTAAATATTTTAAGATTAATTGCCTTATTGAGCTACAACTCGCCCATCAAAATGTACTGTTGAAAGATTTTTAGTACATTCACAAGGTGCACAGCCATCACTACAGTCAGCTTGAGAACTTGTTTTTGATCACATGAAAAAAAAAAAAAAAATCCCCTGCGCTCTTCCTCCTCTGACAGCTCCATCCTCTCTGGCCCTGTAGAGAGGAGCCATAAATCTACTTTTTGTCTCTAGAATCATCTTCAGGCCAAGTGAAAAGAGAATTGTACGAGATTGTGAGACATATCCCATTCTGCACATGGGACAAGTGAGGCTGAAGACAGTGAAAAAATTTAGCCAAAATTCAAGAAAACAAAGACCTCAGAATGTCTGAGTCTGCCTCCCTGCACTGGAGCAGAGGAACCTGGGTCCTGATCAGTCTGTGTAGCTCTGCTGTCAGCTGTGCCGACCCCTGGCTGCCTGCTGCTGCTGAGCTCCTCCTTCTCTTTAATTTTTTTCTTTTAATTAATTTTAATGAGAAACAAAAAGATAAAATGGCAATGAAACAATTTCAAAATAAGTTAGGATGGTTATAATAATACCATGTATATTGTTGTCTTCATAGTAGTTATTCAGAGGACAAGATGAAGGCCTGGTATCTTGTCTAAACAATGTTAGTACAAACTTTTATTCTCAATGAACTAAGACAAAGTAGCTGTATAACTATCTTAACTCTCTCTCTCGTGTGTGTGTGTGTGTGTGTGTGTGTGTGTGTGTGTGTATGTATATGTATATATTGCTTTCTTTTTAAAGATTCTAATACTAGGAGAAAATATCATACCATTTCTTATAGGTAGAGCGTAAGTCAAAGATACAACATGAGTCATAAAACAAAAAGTATAACTAAACAATATTCATAAAACTAATTATCAATCAAAATGAAATTAAATATTTCAAAACAGTATTCCAAAAGTTCAAATCAAGTCATAAGTCTAACTTAGAGGCCAGAATGTTGTGTATCATATATGTGTATCTGTAATCAATTCAGAGTACTTGCATAGTATTTGAAAAGCTGAATATATACAAAAATATCAACTAAAAAAAAAATTTCCACAGTAGTTGTCTTAGCTACTCTTCTTTCATTGCTGGGACAAATACTCAACACCCAAAATGAAGGAAGGAAGGGTTTATTTAGCTTACAGTTACTGGAGGTTTCAGTCCATACTTGGCTGGCTCCAGAGCTGAGAGGCCCATGGCAGAGAGCAGCAGTGCAGGGCAGCAGAACAGCAACAATGGCGACAGAGACAACAGAACAACCAGGGGAGCAGAGAGCGACAGCGTTTGTCTCTCTGTCACTCTTTATGTTACATTCAGGCTCTCTGTCTCAGCCTATGTGCCTTAGGCCACACCCATAATTCCAGAAGTACTCAGACCCATAATCCCATCAGTACTAAAACACATAATCTCTGTGGATCATGAGTCAAGTCTCAGGCTCTAGAAGTAGCTGTCTCATGATTGCATGAGACTTTGCGGGGACACTACACATAAACCATAACAGTAGTAAAGAATTACCAATAATAAAACATAACATAAATAGTGGAATGGCAAACCTGTGGCCAGCACTTCTAATAGTTTGGGGGTAGAATATCATACAAAGTTCTACTATGTCATAGACGTGGACAGTGTCCATGATGCTTACTGGTGGTCACGTGTCACTTGTGGGACTGAGCTACTGCTATTTCCTTGATATCCACCCCTGTAGACCCAGATGAAATCATGACCCATAGGGTGCAGGAGAAGTCCATTTGTAGAATATGCTGATGGACATATTCTGCTGCTGTATACAAAAGAATAGTTGAAAGACTGCTTTTGTATATCTTTTTTCCCTTGTTTGATCATTTGCCCTATCTGGTGGGTTCTTTCCATTCTCCTTCATGGAGTTGTGGTCATGTTGATCCCTCTCTAGAATATCTTTTAGTGAACTGTGCAGGGTTGGCTTTGTCATCATGAAATTCTTTAGCTGTTCTTTTTTTTAATTTTTATTATTTATTTATTTATTTATTTATTTATTTATTTTTGTCTTTTTGAGACAGGGTCTCACTATGCAGTTCAGGCTGGCCTTGAGCTCACTTTTGTAGCCCAGGCTGGTCTCGAACTCGCATCAATCCTCCTGCCTCAGCCTCCCGAGTGCTGGGATTACAGGCGTGCACCACCACGCCCGGCTTTTTAGCTGTTCTTTATCATGGAAGTATTTCACTTCCCTATTGAGCTTGAAAGAGAGTTTTGCAGGGTATATCTAGACTGGAATTTGTTTTCTTGTAAGACTTGAAGCACTTTGCTCTATGCTCTTCTTGACATAATGGTTTGTGAAGAGAAATCTGCTATTATTCTAATGGGTTTTCCTTTAAATGTGACCTCTTTCTTTTCTCTAGCAGCTTTTGGGATACTGTTACTGTGCTAAATTTCTGGGATCTTGATTATTATGTGTGGGTGTGGTTTTAATTGGGCTGATGTTATTTGGAGTTCTACATGCTTCAGTTACTGAATGTCAAATTGTTTCCCCATATTTTGGAAGTGTTCTGCCATTACTTCTGTCCATATTATTTTTATGTCATTTGTACAGACTCCTTCTTTCCCATTGATGCCAATTAGTCTTACGTTGTTCATCTTTGCATCATCTTGCAGATGTTCAATTATTTTTTCCTACATCCTAGCTGTTTTTAAGAGATCTTTTCTTACCTCTTCACTAGCTGCAATGGTGTCTTTAAGGTCTAGAAGTCTATTTTTATTTTCATTGAAATAATTTTTCCAGCTTGTGATTGAAGATTTAGGTTTCTGTATAGTGCTTTGAATCTGCTTCATACATTTTATTACTTTCCTATATTGCTCATTGAAGGATTTCATCATTTTTCTATTCTCTTACGTTTTTTTAATCAGTGTCTTCTTTAGGAGTACTTAGTACTTCTTTTGTTATAGTTCTTTTTTTTTTTTTACTTCAGAAGTTATTTCTGGTCTAATTTCCTCTATACCTTTCTGCAGTTGTTTCTTTACTTCAGATGCTATTGTTTCAGAAATTTCAGGTGGGTGATTTCCAATTTCTTCTATACTATTATCTCCTGTATTTGTTCTGGGTGGGCTTGGGGCTGAGAGTGCATTTTGCTCCTTTTCTTTGTCATATTGTACAGCCTTGCCTTCTGACCTGTGGTGTAGAACTTTGGTTAAGTTCTTACCTTAGCCCCTGGTCTGGATCTACCAAGTTCAAACTTGTCCTGGTGGGTGTGGCTTGGGTCTGGCTGCTGTGCTCCTCTTCTTCCTGCTGCAACTGTTGGAGGTGAACCTACTGTGCTACTCTGGCAAGATGTTCTGCTCCTGGATCAGCTGGGTGGGTTTCGTCTCTAGTCTCTCTGCAGGGAGTTCTGTGGCAGTTTTCTACACTAGGCCTGTCTGATGGATGAAGTTCCACTCACACGCCAGGCTTTGTTGCTGGGTCAAATGAGTTTCTGGTGGGCCCAGGGCGGTCTCACTCACATATTGGGCAAGGTTGCTGGGTTCAGTGAGTTTCCAGTGGGCACAGGGCAGTCTACCTCACAGGCTGGGCCTGGTTGCTGGGTCAAATAAGTTTCTGGTGGGCACCAGGCCTCATTGCTGGGTCAAATCCTTCTCTCTGATTTTGATGTTTGCAGTCTTGCTCCACACCAGACACAGTTTTTGTTTGAAGGCTAGGTGTGTGTGTGTGTGTGTGTGTGTGTGTGTGTGTGTGTGTGTGTGTGTGTGTTGGTTTCTTCAGCAAGCAGATGCTGAGATGCAGTTAGAAGTGGAAGAGGTTTTGGGGGAATGAGC
This sequence comes from Myocastor coypus, assembly GCA_004027025.1. Classification (NCBI taxonomy): domain Eukaryota; kingdom Metazoa; phylum Chordata; class Mammalia; order Rodentia; family Myocastoridae; genus Myocastor; species Myocastor coypus. The sequence continues at coordinate 24,154 of PVJA010018157.1, read as the reverse complement.
CTTGGGAAAGAATTGAGAAGAAAGCAGAACTGGGCAAGATGAGTCATGAAGTCATGAGCTAACAAAGCCTCAGCCACTCCAGTGGGTCACTTTGGAGCCACGGCTGCCCAAGTTAAAAGCCATACACAGTCCAGAAATTGATAGGTGCTTGTGTCACTACTTTCATTAGCTAGAGACAGGCTTTGGTCCCTAAAGAATATGTGGCCTCTGCTACAAAACTGAAGTAGACGCCATGGGAGGTGAGTGGGTGATACTCTTCAAGTCCAGCTCTGCAGAATATCTTTTTATTATTATTATTATTATTATTATTATTATTAATTTTTTTCTTGCTTCAGAACTTTTGTTTGTTTATTTATTTATTTATTTTTATGGCCGGCTCAGCTTGCCCTGAGGGCAAGGCTGGCGCAGCATGTGGTGCTGGGGATCGAACCACAGTCCCTGCAGCTGCCTAAGTTTTCCTAAGCAGGCTCTTTAGACCACTGAGCCATCCTGCCGGGCCCCTCTGCAGAATATCTAAGCAGAGAATATCTACTCTGGTGGGGGAAAGGCAAAGGTTTCCCAGGCCAAGACAGTCATCCTTGTAGGAATCAGTTACTGGTAGAGCAGCTCAAGTAACTGCTGGGAAGCTGGAGCTGTAGGCTGGAGCCCCAGTCTACACACTAGAGAACAGACTGGTATCCATCTCTCTATGTCCACTTCTCTTTATGGTAGAAAAACCTGGTTTGTCACTAGTCTGGACATATTCCACAAGGTCTTGGGCTCTCAGTGGGAACACATAGGCTCTTCCTGTGCTTTCTATGCTGTTCGTTCTAAATAGGTCGAGGTCTCTGGTAGCGTCATCACCATTGTTGTCACCATCACCTTCCTCGCTATAATCATCTTCCGTAGCAGCAAGCAGCATTCTTGAAATACCAAATGCCCTGTGTTGATAGACAGCATTACAGTTCAAAGGAAAGATTCCAGGTTATCTTGTCCCTGGATGTCTTCTGTAAGGAAGATCACAAACTGAGCCAAATGTGGAGTCAACCCCGTGAATTTCTGGGCTCTGCTATGGTCCACTTCCAATTCTTTGCATAATGAACATTGCTGTGACTGCCTCCCTCCCAGCCTAGGAAGACCAGAGTGACCTTCGAGAGACAGTGGAGGTGAGCACCTCAGAGCTCCCACTCCATTGTTATCACATCATCTTACCCTGAGGCTCTTGAAACCTCTTAAAAGCCCCATCATATTTTCATGATAGAAAAATTGCCCAAGAGAGACTTTGTCATTACCAGCCCGTGGTGGGAATCTGGCATCCCTCCTCACATTCCTTCATGATCACAGAGTCTGCTTGGCCCCAAAAGACCACAAAGGGCATCATTCTTCTGATCGACTTGCAGGGAAGTCTGGGCGGAAGGCAAACAGCAGAAGATCTGCTCTGCCTGCTCCCTGACTTGGGCCCGGGGTGCTTTGCAGGCCTCCTCATTGCTTCACTTCCTTGGCATGCAGACTGCTTGTCAGGGTCACTTTTATTTAATTCCACTTCCCCTGCAGACCCACGAAGAGGATTTTAGCTGCAATATGTATTCATGGGACTAGGATGTTCCTTTCATGTCTGTGTTCTGCGAGTCACAGTGGTGGGTGACAGCAGGCCAGCTAGAGCAGCAGGATGCCCTGCGGGTCACAAGGGAGACCTGCAGAGTGAGCAGGAGTGGAGGGAGCAGGTAGGGCACATGGCACCTAAGGGAAGCACCTGGATTCTGAGAGGCAGTGTGAGAGGTGGAGAACTTGGGTGGTAAAGCTCCCGGCTCTGGCCCTACCACTTATAGGCGTTTGACCTTGGGCAAATGACTTAACCACTAAGAGCCCAGTTTCCTCTCCTTTCAATTAAAGATAATCATACCCACTCTGCGGAGCTGTTGTGAAGGTGGGAGATAACATGAAGAATGACTGAGTCCTTGTAGCCACTCAAATGGTAATTATAAGAATAATTTTTTTCTGCTGTAAATTGCATAACTAGTTATTGTACATAGCTAGCTATTACTCATTCATTTCTTCAAGTATCAGCTTATTCAAAAATATTTATGAACTCCAGACAGTGGTTTTATTTATTTATTTATTTATTTATTTATTTATTTATGCCTTTTTTGAGACAGAGTTTTGCTATGCAGTTCAGGCTGGCCTTGAGCTCACTTTCATAGCCCAGGCTGGGCTTGAACTCACACTGATCCTCCTACCTCAGCCTCCCAAGTGCTGGGATTACAGGTATGTGCTACCACGCCTGGCTTTTGGACTATGTTTGGCTCCACAGAAATTCTACCAAGAAAGAGAAAGCAAAATCTATGATCTCAGGAGCTGGGAAGATAGCTCAGCAGCCTGAAACACCTGCTTAGGCAAGCTTAGGCAACCACAGGATCTGTTCCTCGATTCCCAGCACCACATGATGCACCAGCCCTACCCCCTAGGGCAGGCTGAACCAGCCATAATATACATAAATAAAGTTGAAAAAAAAATCTAAGAGCTCAAACTCACATACAGTGGACACTGATCAACTAACTTTCTTTCTTTTTTTTTTTTTTTGTCTTTTTGAGACAGGGTCTCGCTATGCAGTTGAGGCTGGCCTTGAGCTCACTTTTGTAGCCCAGGCTGGTTTCGAACTCGCACCGATCCTCCTGCCTCAGCCTCCCGAGTGCTGGGATTACAGGCGTGCGCCACCACGCCCGGCTCTTTCTTTCTTTCTTTCTTCCTTTCTTTCTTTCTTTCTTTTTTTCTCTTGCAGAACTGGTGATTGAACTCAGGCTCTTGTGCTTGCCAGGCAAGTGCTTATTCTACTGAGCTATCTCCCCAGCACTTTGTTTCCATTTTATCCCTTCTTTCTTTCCCCCTCCTCCATCCTGAGTTCCCCTTCATATATATTTGAACATTTTCTTCCAATTTTCACTATATATTATGCATCTGTGTCCTTTTTATGCTTTTGGTTTCTCACACCAGAGAAACAATGCAATATTTACACATGTGTCCAAGTTATTTCATTTGGCCTTAAGGTACATCCATTAATCTAGAAATGCCCCAAATTTATCTTTTTTAACAATTGAGTAAGTACTCCATTGTATTAAAAACTCATATCTTTATTACCCATTCATTGATTCATAAAAATTCAGGTTATTTTCAAGATTTAGCTATTACAAACTGTGTAGCTATAAACATGGGTATGCATATATCACTGTGGTGTGATGCTTTTAATTTTGAGGGGAAGATACCAAGAAGGGGAATAGATGAATCAAATGGAACCTCTAGTCCCAGGAATTTTGAAGGCTCTCCACACTGATTTCCACAGTGGTTGCACCACTCTACACTCCCACCAATAGCAGAACAGGGTTCCTTTCTCCTCAGAGTCCTGCCAGTATTCATTATTGGTTGATTTCTTGAAAATTGCCTTTTTTTTTTTTTTTTCTGAAGTGCGATGGCATCTCAGAGCTGTTTTAATTTGCATCTTTTCAGTGACCAGTTGATGTTGAGCATTTTTTCATATATTTACTTGCTGTTTAAATTTCTTTATCTGGGGGCTGGAGAGAAAGCTCAGAGGCATAAGCATCTACCTGGCAGGTACCAGGGCCAGAGTTTAATCCCTGGCCCCACATGTCATGCAGTCTCAGTCCAGATCCCTAGGTGGGCTACCTTGGCTCTGGAACCAAGTGTAATGGCATACACGTGTAATCCCAGCATTTGGGAGGTTGAGCCAGGAGGATCTCTGCAGGTTCAGGACCAGTTTGGGGCTGCAAAAGTGAGTGCAAGGCCAGTCCCAAGTGCATAGTGAGACCCTGTCTCAAAAAAAGAGAAGGAAATTTCTTCATGTGAGAAGTGTGTAGTCATCTCAGATGTCCATTTTTGCATCACTCTTTAAGCAAGGGGGATGATTTTTTCAGTTCTTTATATATTCTAAATGTTAGTCATTTGTCTGAGGAACAACTGGCAAAACCCTTTTTCTCACTCTGTGTGTTGTCTCTTCACTATGTTGGTGGTTCTTTTTTTTTTTTTTTTTTTTTTTTTTTTTTTTTTTTTTTTTTTTTTTTTTTTTTTTTTTTTTTTTTTTTTTTTTTTTTTTTTTTTTTTTTTTTTTTTT
>PVJA010018157.1:0-19952 GCA_004027025.1 Myocastor coypus | reverse complement strand
TGTCATTGATAGTCTTACCTAGTCTCTGTGGCAGATGTACTATTTTTGTTTTAATATTTGATCCTTGATCCATTTTAATTCTAGTTTAGTGTATCGTGAGGGAGAGGGTCTAGTTTTAGTCTTCAGTATATGGAGAACGAGTTTTTCCAGTACCACTAACTAAAGAACCTATTTTTCTTCCACTGAAGGAGTTTGGCTCCTTTATTAAAATAAAGATAAGATGACTAAGTGTGTATGGACTTGTTTTGTATAATTTAATTTGTTCTACTTATCCTTGGGTCTATTTTTTGCAGTACCATGCTGCTTTTACCATAGTAGCTCTATAGTTTAATTTCAAGTCAGATAATGATGCCCCTTGCATTGCTTTTGTTGCCCAGAATTTTTTTTTTGGTATTCAAGATATCTTCTGGTTACAAATTAATTTTAGGAATGTTTTCCAGTTTGTGGAGTATGCTAATGGTATCTTGACTAGGATTGCATTAAAACTGTATAACAGTTTTAGGACTATGGCTTTTTGCACTATGTTGGCTCTGCCTACCCAGTAGCAAGGGATATCTTTCAATTTTGTAATATCCTTTTCAATCTTCTTTTTCACAGTACTGTAGTTTTCAATGTAAATGTCCTTTATTTCCATTGTTAGATTGATTCCTAAATATTTTGGATTTTTTCAGTGTTGTTGTGAAAAGTATCATTTCTCTAACTTCACTTTCAGTGAGTTTTTTGTTCATGTACAGGAAAGCTATTGATCTTTTTGTTTTGTTTTGTTTTTCGACACACAGTCTTGTTATGTAGTTCAGGCTAGTCTTATGCTCGTTTTGTAGCCTAAGCTGGTCTTCAAATCACAATGATCCTCCTGCCTCAGTCTCCCAAGTACTGGGATTTCAGGTGTGTGCCACCACATCCAGCTAGCCATTGACTTTTTATTTTGTCTTTTTTGAGACAGGGTCTTCCTATGCAGTTCAGGGTGGCCTAAGCTTACTTTGTGTAGCCCCGCCTGGTCTGAAACTCACACTGATCTTCCTGTCTCAGCCTGCCAAATGCTGGGATTACAGGCATGAACCACCATAGCCAAGCTTTAGCTACTGATTTTTGATGACTGACTTTGTACCCAGACAAGCACTTATTCTACTGGGCTATCTCCCCAGCCCCTGACTTTGTACCCAGAAACAGACCTGGATTTGGTTATTAAATCTAGAAGCAATTTGATGGAGTTTTGGGGGTCTTCTATACAGTGAATCATATCATCTGCAAATGGTGATAATTTAACTTCTTCCTCTCCAATCTTTATTCCTTTCACTTTTTTCCCCTCTCATTGAATTGTTCTGGCTAAAGCTTCCAGAACTGTATTGAGTATGAGTGGTGATTAAAGACATCCTTGTCTCATTCCTGAATTTATTTTATTTTATTTTATTTTTTAAGCTTTCAACTACACAGATTTATTGAATGTAAAACTCTATAAACAAAGTAACCTGGGCCTGCTGCCTCAAAACAATCCTTTTCTAATATCCTGATAGGCTGATTACAAAGCAACTTCATCTAAAATAAATAGAAAAATACCCAGTGCACATCAGATGCAAGGCTTACCCAGTGGAACTCTTAAGTTTTACAAGACAGTTAACAGGACTGAGTCTCAATGAAGGTGTGCTGAAGAATGGTCAGGAGACACTAGAAGGCCATCTTGTACACTGCCACCGTGATGCTATTGTGCTTCTGGATCATGATGTTTCCATTATCTGATTCTAGACATACCACAGGAATATCAGTGGGGTCAGAGGTCAGCTTAGCTGCTTGCTGAGCCAGGACGGATATCAGCCCAGCATGCTCATCTGATAGTGTCCCTTGGCAACCCAAATTAAGGCCTTGTGAGTGTGTACACAGGACTCCAACAATGGGGAGATTCTTCATTGTGTCCTCCAAATGCTGCTCTAAAGTTGCCTCCATCCTACTGGCCTACCACTCTACCTAGGACCATTCATTCCTGATTTAAGAGTGAAAGCTTTCATGTTTTATCTATTTAGTATGGTGTTGGCTGTTGATTTATCATAGATGGCTTTTATCAGATTGATATAAAGACCTTCTATTCCTATTTTATGTAGGACTTTTCTATTGTGAATGGGTGTTTTGCATCATCAAATGCTTTTTCTGAATCCTTTGAGATGATCATCTAGTTTTTGGTCTTGGCTCTGTAATCATTTATTGATCTTTGTATGTTGAACTATCCGTGCATTCTGGGGAGAAAGCTACTTAACATGGTGTTTAATCTTCTTGATGATTTGCTTAATTCTGTTTGCCAGTTTTCTTTTACTTTTCTCTCATCTCTGGGACAAATACCCAACACCCAAAACGAAGGAAGGAAAGGTTCATTTAGCTCACTGTTACTGGAGGTTTCAGTTCATATGGCTGGATCCAAGTAGAGAGGCACATGGAAGACAGCAGTAGTTCATGATGGTGGAACAATAACAATGGTAATAGAGGCAACGGAACAACCAGAGGAGCAGAAAGCAACACCGTGAGTCTGTCTCTTCGATTCTTTATATTGCATTCAGGCTCTCTGTCTCAGCCCACGCCCATAATCCCAGAAGTACTCAGACTCATAATCACATCAGTACTAAAACACATAATCCCACTGTATTATGAGTCAAGTCTTAAACTCTAGAAGTCCCCACCCCATGATTTCATGAGGCTTTGTGGGGACAACTAGACATAACATGCCACCCCTGGACCCTCAAAGTCTCATGCACATCCCTTTGTGCAAAAGACTTTTTAGTCCATCAAAAGAGTTGCCAAAGTCTCAACAGTTTCAGGATTGCTGAAAAGTCCAAGTTCCAAGTTTCCTCCAACATCCAAGGCAAACTCTCAACTGGGAGCCCTTATACAATAGAAAAGTTAAACATATACAATATTCAAAAGTACAAGATAAACATTACCAATCCAAAAGTTGTAAATAGGGTAATATAAAACACTGGGATCAACACATGTCCAAACTCCAGCAGGGTAAACATTAAATCCTATAGTTCCAACTGAAACATCTGAAGCAGTCTGCACCGAATTGTGAGTTCCAAAGGCTTTATATGGCTCAGCCCCTACAGCACTCTTGGTGGTAGTATCCATGGCTTTTCTCTTAGGCTGGTTTTGCTCCCTCTTTGCACCATCCATGTTCCTGGCTTTTCCAAACTTCTGGGGTTTCCACTGAATAGGCTTCTCACACAAAGCTTTACACACTGCCCGACCTCCGAGGCCTTCTGCAATTTAGGTAGAAGCCTTCCTAACCTCAGAACTCCTGCATTCTCAGTGAGCCTAAAACAAGTGCTACATGGATGATGCCAAGGTCTGCTATCTCTAGAGAAGTAGCCAGGCTTCCTTCTCTCTTGGTTGTAGGGGTGAAGTGCCTGGATTCATGAACACTCTGACCTTGATTCTGAAAAACAAATTCTCTATGCCAACGCCATTTTGGAACCTGGTTTAGCCACTGCTGCCATTCTGGTACTTGGGTCTCTGTAGCTTTGTTCTCAAGGCAAAGCCTCTCTCCTTTGCAATTCTGAGGCTGCAAAGGGTGGAGAGCTGCCACCTGTTGTGATGCCCTCAGGCCATCCTTTTGATTCTCTGATTCCTTCCCAGCAGTGGAGATCCTTTTAGTTCCATCTTTGCAGTCCACAGCTCTCCTGGTGCTTCCTTCCTGGCCAAACTCACAATATTTTAAATCATCCTGCTTGGCTCTTTGCTCTTGATTTCCAACATAAATCTGGCTAAAAGCCACCAATAACAACCATGCCACCACTCCAATAGTTGGCTACTTTGAAATATCTCTTGAAAGAATAATCGGTCTGCCATGTTTAATCTCAGTTTTAGACAAAGTCTCTGAGCATGAGCAAAATTCTGACAGACTTTCAGCCAATCCATAGCACAAATCATCTGGAGTCCAACAACCAAGGCTGTCCTTTTTCCCAGCAGAAACCTCCTCAACCTGGTCTTTATAGGCAGGCTTTCTGTCAATCTTCTGGTCTGAGTTCGACCAGAATCTCCTCTACAAAACAGCTGAAGCTTTTCCAGCTCTTCGCAAGTAGACAACCTCTCCAAATATTTGCTATATCTGCTCATAAGTCATTCTTTATACCCAGGCTTCAAGCCAGTCTTCTGGCCTGAACTCTGACCAGAATCTCCCAAACAGAACAGCCAAAGGTTTTCTAGTGCTTCGCTTATAGCCGACATCTCTGAACCTTTCCTCTCTCTTCCTGTAAGCCATTCCCAAAAGCTTGTAATCCACATTGTCAGGTATATCCACAGCGACGACCCCACTTCTCTGGTACTGAATTCTGTCTTAGTTACTTTTTACTCATTGTTGGGACAAATGCCTGACACCCAAAATGAAGGAAGGAAAGGTTTATTTAGCTCACAGTTACTGGAGGTTTCAGTCCATACTTTGCTGGATCCAAGGCAGAGAGGCACATGGTAGAGAGCAGCAGTTCATGGTGGCAGAACAGTGACAAGGGCAATAGAGGCAACGGAACAACCAGGGGAGCAGAAAGCAACAACGTGAGTCCGTCTCTCTGTCTCTTTATATTGCATTCAGGCTCTCTGCCTCAGCCCACACCCATATTCCCAGATGTACTCAGAGCAATGACCACATCAGTACTAAAACACATAATCCCAGTGGATTATGAGTCAAGTCTCAAACTCTAGAAATCCCTGCCCAATGATTACATGAGACTTTGGGGGGACAACTAGACATAAACCATAACACCAGCATATTATTGAGAATTTTGGTGTCTGTGTTCATGAGGAAAATTTGCTGGAAGTTCTCTTTTTTGGTTCAGTCCTTCTCTGGTTTTTGTATCATGGTAATAGCTGCTTCCATGAATGACTTTGAGAGTATTTCTTCCCTTTCAATTTCATTAAAGAGTTTGAAGTACAGTAGCATTTAATTTTAGCATTTCTTGTAGAATTCATCAGTGACTCAATCAGCACCCCAGCTTTTTTGTTGGTGAGTTTTTAAATTGATGTTTAATTGGTTTATTTAGGATTTTTTTATAACTTCTTGATTCAGATGTTGTAGTTCACATGTATCTGGGAATCTTCCCTAATCTGAGTTCCCTGCTATAACGTTCCCTCATTTTAGTGTGTCTCATTAGTTTTGGTATGTTGTATCAACATTATCAACTAGAAACTGCCTATTTTGTTCTTTAATTTCATCTGTGATCTATTGGCTGTTAATAAGGGTGTTATTAAATTTTCATGTGTTCATGGAGTTTTCATGGTTTGTTTTTGTCCTTGATTTCTAGTTTCACTGCATTTCAGCCAAATATTATGTATGGGATACTATCAATTCCTTTATATTTACTTAAGCATGTTCTATGGGCTTGTATGTGATCTATTTTGGAAAACATTTCACTAACAGCTGTGAGTATGTATTTTGATGTTGTGGGGTAGAACACTCCTAGATATGTCCTGTAAGTCCCTTTTTCCCCAGGTTTGGCTCTGTTCTGATATTTCTTTGCTGATTTTTTTGTCTAGTTGATTTGTCTATTTGTGACAATGGTGTTGTGAGATTCTTGATTATGACAGAGCTAGAGCTTATTTGATATTTTATATTCCTTAAATTTTGTTTTATGTAGTTGAGTGTATTAGCATTTCGCATTTGGTACTTATAGGATTGATATCTTTTCTCTTGAAAGCTATCTTTTTTTAAAGAATTTTTTATTTTATTTCTATTTTTTTTTTTCTTGTTTCAGAACTTTTGTTTATTTATTTATTTTTATGGCCGGCTCAGCCTGCCCTGGGGGCAGGGCTGGCGCAGCATGTGGTGCTGGGGATGGAACCACAGTCCCTGCAACCGCCTAAGCTTTCCTAAGCAGGCGCTTTAGACCACTGAGCCATCCTGCCCAGAACTGAAGGCTATCTTTGACAAGTATGCAGTGTTTTTTTGTGTGTGTCTCTTTTGATTGGGCTTGGCTTGAAGTTCACTTTGTCTGCAAATAAAACAGCGACCTTTACTTTTTTTTTTTTTCCCAGATCTGTTGCATGAAATGTTGTTTTGCTTCCTCTGACTTTCAGCCTGTAAATTTCTTTGTGAGCTAAATGTTTCTTATATGTAGGATATTGTTGGATCTTGCTTCTTCATCCATTCTGCCAGTCTATTTCTTTTGACTGGTAAATTGCGACCATTTGCGTTGAGGGCTATAACTGCTACAGATTGTCTTGTCATTGCCTGTTGTTGGCTCTTTGTCTTTCCCTTCTATTTAATTGCTCATGTGTCTTGGTGAATTCTTTCTATTGGCATTTTGGGGATTCTACTCTTCTTTAAAATCTTCTCATAGGTACTCTTCAGGATATTTTGAAGACCTGGTTTTGTAGTCATGAATTTCTTTAGCTTGTTGTCAGGGAATAACTTATTTCTCCATTGATTCTCAAAGATAGTTTAGCAGGGTACATCAGTCTAGTTTGCAGGTTGTTTTCTTTCAGAGCTTGAAATACTTAACTCCAAGCACTCCTTAACATAAGGGATGATCTTGAGAACTATGATTTTGATAGTGTTTACAACGTTTTCTTTTCTTTAACAATTTTAATATTCTATTGTTGTGCTGAATTTTTGGAATCTTGACTGTTATTCATTTGATGTAAATGAACTTGATCATGACTAATGGGAGTATTATATGATTTACTTATCTGTATATTGAATTTGCTTTCCCTCTCCTCATCTCAGTTGTTTTTTCTTTTTTTTTTTTCCTTTTATACAGCTTCTTTCTCTTTCATAATGTCTATTGCACATTTGGATCTTTACTCTTTGAGTTTTTTATACTAGGAAGACTATATGATGCTCACACATGAGTCTGACTTATTACATTTATGAGTATGATCTCTAGTTGTTTCTATTTGGCTAGAAAAGCTCTGAGTTTATCCTTTTTATAGCTGAGTACTACTCATTATATAAAAATACCACATAGGGAGCCCAGTATGATGGCTCAGTGGTCTAAAGCGCCTGCTTAAGAAAGCTTAGGCGGCTGCAGGGACCGCGGTTCGATCCCCAGCACCACATGCTGCGCCAACCCTGCCCTCAGGGCAGGCTGAACTGGCCATAAAAATAAATAAATAAATACATAAATACATAAATACATAAACAAACAAAAGTCCTGAAAAAAGAAAAAAAAAAAAAAACCCACCTAGGGCTGGTGAGACAGCTCAGTGGCATAAGTGCCTGACTGGCATGCACGAGGCCCCAAGTTCAATCCCTAGTAACAGACAGACAGACAGACACACACACACACACAAATAATAAATTAAAAAACCCATATATTTTTTATCTTTGTTGATAGACATTTGTTTCCAAGACTTAGCTATGAGAAATTGTGCTGCTATAAACATGAGAGCATGTATTATTGTGATATGATGTTTTTAATTCTTCTGGAAAATTACCCTGGTGGAGAACAGCTAGTTCAGTGGAGAAACATTTGTTTTTCCCGGAAGCACTATCATCATTTGCGATTGGTTGATTTCTTGATGATAGACATTCTTTATGGGGTGATATAGAATCTCAGCGTTCTTTTAATTTACATTTCTTGAACAACCAATAATACTGAACATTTTTTTTCATATATTTGTTTGCTATTTGTATTTCTTTCCCTGAAAAGTGTGTATTCATCTTAGATGCTCATATTTAGATTGGGTAAGAAGTTGCTGACTGCCCTCCTCTCTTCCAGATTCTGTTCTCACCTTGGTTTAATTTGTTATGTGCACTGCAGTGAAAATTTTAATTTCCTGAATGTCTATTTCTTGAATTTTATTTCCTTCCTATGTTGGACATTTATGGTATCTATCATTTTACTAAGCTTTGTTTCAGTTTTATTGGTGCTTGCACAATAGTCAGTGAGCAAGTCCTTCATTTTGATTATCATATCTTTATTTTTTAACCTGAGATAGATTATTTGTGATCTAATTTTCTCTATAGTCTCATTCATCTGGTTTTTTTAAAATTTTATAAGATTTTTACTCATGTATTTGGTACAGAATCTTGCTATGCACCTTGAACTCATAGTCATCGTCCTGTCTCAGCCTCCTCAGTGCTAGGATTACAGGCATGTACCACCCTGCCCAGTTTCAGTAGGGGGCATAGTATGTCCAGGGTGCCAGGGTTGGCATGACATGTAGTAACAGGGATTGAGCCTGGGTCCTTGCCAGCCAGGTGTTTAGACCCCTGAGCTATCTCCCCAGCCCTCATTCATCTGTTTTTACTTCTGCTGCTACCATTTCAGAAAATTCAGGTGAGTGGTGGGCTTGTCCTGGGTGGGCTGGAGATCTGGGTTTCATTTTTTTTTTTTCCTGCATCCTGTCATTTTCTAATTTTAATTTTAATTTTTTTTCTGTATTGATGTTTGTAAATTACTTATGGTAAGTAATTTTAGCACTAATATTCATGTTTCCCTAGGAAATGCCTATTTCTCAAAGCTGTTCTCTTCATGTAGCTGGCTCTTTGCCTTTGTGCCTGTCCCAAGGTCCTATTTTCCAGTTTATTAGAGATGAGAAGTTGCTGTTTATTTGGATCAGAACCCTGTCCTTTGGTACTGGACTATGGTGGTGATCATGACCCCAGGCAGTCACAGTGTTGTCATACAAAGGAGAACAACTGATGACAACAGGTGTGTCTTACTGGATAAAGTAATACAAAAAGCGACAACTATAACAGCACCAGGCAGAGCCTAGCAATTGACAAACCGTGCTAGCTTTTAACTTAGTACCTTCAACTTTAGGAGCAAGATATATAATTATTAAACTAAATCCAACAAAAATTTGCAACTTGTTTGATGTGAGCTTCCTGTTAGTAGAGTGATTTTACACTGTGGAGTGGAGAGATTAAAAAGAACAGAGATAAACTAAAGAGAGAAGTAAAGAGAAATTTAGTAGAATGTCCTTCAGCAAGACTGAAGGACAAAGCATGATCACCCGAAGTTTGAGAAACTAGAAAGTAGGATGGGAAAGAATGAAAGAGGAAGCAGATGAATTTTGAGGCAAACCAAAAAGACTAGAGACAATGTTGGCTCACATCAGAATGTCAAAAATCAAGAAAGACATTTGAGAAAAGAGAGAAAGAAGCTGAACAAAATAAGCAAGAAAAGCATAAACCTAAACAAAACAAACAATAAAATTCCTCAGGTGTCCTCGGCTCTGTGACAGTGTCCAAGGCAGAGCCCAAATATGTGCTGGGCAATGTCACCAATTCTGCAGGAGCATTAGTGCTGGGTATGGAGCTGATCTTGACCTCCTTGATGTGGGGGATGGAACCAGAGTCTCCAGCCAGCAATTTTCCGCTGTTCCTCAGTGGCTGCTACCTCTCATGTTCTGTCTGTCTCTGAATCGCTCTCTCAGTTTCCACAGTGCCCTCAGATGGAGACAGTCCTAGGCCCCTCTGAGCCCCATGCAGTGAGCCCCTCTCAGCCGTGGCTCAGCATCCTCTGTTCCACTCCACTGCGCTTTTCTCTGTTCACTTTGCTGGAGTGCACAGGGGGAACGCTGCCCCCTAACACATGACCCCTATTCTTTCCCGTCTGGTGCCTTTGGGAGCAGGGTGGGGGGAACATCGACTTTCCACTAGTTGCCCCACCATCGGTGAAGTCTCTTCAAGTCAGGTCTTGCTGGGAGCAGGGTGTGGGGAGGCATTGGAACAGGGCTGTCCTAACTTTGTCATTGCTATCAGTTTCCAGTTAGCCATTATGGTGCATGACAAAGTGAAAAAGAAAGACACTGACAGCCCATTGAGGAGGGAGAAGCTTCCCACGTGTAAGCTATCAGGATTTGCTGCCAGGCTGCCATGTCCTCTGTTTGGAGGAAGACAAAGAGGAGAGGAGTCTTATATCCCAGTCTGTCCTGTGTGGCTTCATTTGGCCACACTAGAGACAAGGTTCACTCCAATGAAAATGTCAGAGAATCAAGAAAGGCATTTGAGGAAAGAGGAAAAAAGCTGAACAAAACTAACAAGAAAAAGAAGAAAGAAAGAGAAGGAGAAAGAAAGAAGCAGCCCATTAATTGTTTGGGAATGTTCTGGAATGGCAGCCTTCCTGTTCCATGCCTGTTGCACGCATGGGCCACACTCCCAGAAGCAGCCTTCTGCAATGCTTTACCATTTTATTTTTTAAGAAGTAAGATTTATTTCTCTCTCTCTCTCTCTCTCTCTCTCTCTCTCTCTCTCTCTCTCTCTCTCTCTCTCTTTCTCTCTTTCTCTCTTTCTCTCTTTCTCTTTTTTTGAGACAGGATCTCACTATGCAGTTCAGGCTGGTCTTGAGCTCACTTTTGTAGCCCAGGCTGGGCTCGAACTCACACTGATCCTCCTGCCTCAGCCTCCCAAGTGAATTTTTAAATGATGTCATGGCTACTCTCTTCTTGTTGCTGGGACAAAATACCCAACACCAAAAATGAAGGAAGGAAAGGTTTATTTAGTTCACAATCGGTGGAGGTTTCAGTCCATACTTGGCCGACTCTAAAGCAGAGTGGCACATGGCACAGAGAGCAGCCATTCACGACGGTGGCAGACAGTAACCACAAGAGCAAAAGGGTAGGGGCTGGGGAGATAGCTCCGAGGCACAAGTGCCTGCTGGGCAAGTGCAAGGTCGTGAGTTCGAACCCTGGTCCCACACACACACACACACACACACACAAAAAAAAAAAATGAGCAAAAGGGAGAAGTAGCAATGACGATGGGGATGGGCACAGGGAGCAAGTCTGTTTCTCTTATGTTGCTTCAGGCTCTCTGCCCCGCGCCAGATGCAGCACTCACACCCATAATCCCAGCAGCACTCATGCCCATAATCCTAGCACTGGGTCATGATTAATCACAAAGCCTAGAAGTCTGCCCCATAACTTCACGAGGCTTTGGGGGGACAACTAGACAGTGCATAGCAAATGGGGACAATCAGTTCTCCTGGTTATGTTACTGGAGAGGTAAATGAGCTCAAGGTGTGTCACTAAGCAGCCTGCAGCCTCTACTTACACAGCCATAGGGTGGGTTCACAGAGCCACAGCCTCCTGCGCTGAGGCTACGAAGCTTAACCTACAGCCCTCTCATTTAAGTGAGCTTTCTCTGAGGCTCTGTGCCTAGTTTTGCTTTTCCATCATATACTGGGCCTTCCAAATTGCTTCAGGACCCACAAGCCCTGGATAATCCTCCATAGCAGCTGGGTTTTGAAGCTGGATGACAAAGTAGAAATCTATGTATGCCTGACTTGTGTACCATGAGCCCAGAAGGTCAGAGAGGCACTGCTAGGGCTGAATAATTAGGATCCTTTTTAGAAGTGAACAAGGTGTTCATCGAGGAAGGCTGACCACAGAAGAAGGATCTGGACATAAAAGCTACAGCACTGAAATAAAAGATGTGGGTGGTGAAGGGGATGAGGGTGGGGAGCAGACTGCACAGGATGCCTGCACCATTTTTACTTCCATGAAAGGAAATGGCATGCAGAGCTACACGAAGTGTAACTCAACATTCCATCACTGTGATATATACCTGAAATATTCAACTTGCACAAAGAAAAGGTTCCTTTGGTCTCAGAGATTCCCACTCACTCTAGGTCAGCCCTGTTGCTCTCAGATTTGTGGGAGTAGCATGCTGTGATGGGAACAGAGGGGATGTAGAGCCTCATCTTCTAACAGCAATGTGTCATGATGTTGGACATAGGGCAGACACCTCAGAGCAGCTGGCGGTGCCATCCTGTGGAGGTGTGACACAGCTGGAGGGCCCCTCACCTCCAGAACATGCACATGAACTGGCCACCCGTTTCCCGGCCTTCCAGCCCACACTCAGACTGGTTGGTTCCTATGTCTCCACTATTAGATGAGTAATGAGCAGGACAGGAGGTCACGCTCCCAGTGAGTGCCAGAGCTCAAGGAACGTGTTCGAACATCCTGTCAACACCATTGCCAATGGTAATCAGAGGAATAATGAGCAAGGATTGCTTTTATTAAATAAATCAGGAAAGCACACTTGACAACATGTTCTGGAGACGTCAGGAAGCCCTCAAAGTGCTGGGACAGTGTTGGAGCATGATCTCGCTCTGTACTGAGGGAGTTGCTTAGCAATTACTCGTCTCTTACAGCAGGTTAGGACTCATCTGCTAAACATATAATAACACAAACGGATTTTTCTGTTTATCAACTACTGCAGGTGTAAGTGTGCGTTTCCTCCCTGCAAACTGCCCCTTTTTAGTAGGTATGTTTGGGAAGTGGCAGGAGGGACACAGGCAGTTGAGGACCAAGGTGTTTAACCTTCATCTATTCATATTTGTGTGTGTGTGCAGGGTCTCACTACACAGCTCTGACTCCTAGGGATCCTTCTGTTTCCTGCCTCCCAAGTGCTTGTTCATATTGTTCTGTTTTGGAATAAATGATGAAATTGAAGTTTCCTTAGCCATGCAATCTTCGATGAAATCAGAAGCAGCTAAAACACTCTACAGGTACTTGGAAATCTGGGAAGGAAGGAATGTTCATGAGCAAGTGTTCCTACCTCCCCCCACTGCCACTTTGCTCCCTGGGGGGCTGGATCTGAAACCATCCCAGACACATTAGGATACACAGCTTGAGTGAAATATGCCCATCCCTGGAATTCAGTGTAATTTCTTTCTTTCTTTTTTTTTTTTTTAAGTAGTACAGGGGATGGAACCTAAGGTGTTATATATGCTAGACAAGTGCTTTGTCATTGAATTCCATCCCAGCTCATGGTATTTTGATTACATGATATGAATAACACAGCCTTTTGTACATCTAATGTATTTGATATCTGGAGTCATTAATATTTTATATCTCTATATCTGAAGATCATTTCCCATCATAATCACACAATCATAATTTTTTTTTTTGCTTTAAACAATTTATTTAACTGAAATGGACTTACATTTGTTTCTGAAGTGACTTCCATTTATTTGGATCCATCTTTTCCCAGTGTTGATTTACAAGATCTTCAAGCCAATATAAATATTTTATAAATATTTGGGTATACAACTGCACAATACCTCAGCAATACTTTTCAGCAAGAAAACACTGAAGAGTAAAGACCAGACACAATTACTCACTACAGTGAAAATCTGCTGAGGTATTTTTGAGGTAAGAAGGCACCACATACTTCCTCAACTAAGAAAATCAGCCTTACAACACAGGGCAATTTTATTTTTATATAAGACCTAGAACACTTAAGCTGCCAATTAGGTGGTGAATGGCAGAATTACATCCCAGTTTATGCCATGAATTCATAGAGAATAGGTTCCAAGGACTCAGGTTCCTTCCCATTGGTCCTCACAAAGTGCGCTTCTCTGGGATGGGCAGGCTGGCGCTTCAGTTGAACCCAAGTACCTTTCTCTTTGGCTTCTTTCTATTTCTGATCATTTTCCTTGACACGTTTCAGGAAGCTATCATGACTTTTTGATTGTTTAACATGCTCAATATGCACATTAATCCTCTTGGCAAGTATTTTGCCCTTAACTTGCTTGTTTACAACAATGCCAACAGCGTGCTGGGTAACGTTGTAGACTCTTCTCGATTTGCCACGGTAACATTTGTGAGACACTCCTTTTTGCACAGTACCCATTTCCTTGATGTCTACAACGTCACCCTTTTTGCAGATTCACATGTATGTGGCCAAAGGAACCACCCCATGTTTTCTAAAAAGGCCTGGAGAACATATAATGGGTTCTCCTGCTCTTGCCCTTTGCGTTAGTCATTTTGACAAATTACTGGAAGATAGTGGTTCCGGCCGAAAGGCTCATAATTTTCTTAATTCAGTACTTTTAAGGCAATAATTCAAAAAGGATAAATAACCATATTAAATGCATTATCCAAATTTAGTAGAGGGGCCCGGCAGAATGGTTCAGTGGTCTAAAGCGCCTGCTTAGGAAAGCTTAGGTGGCTGCAGGGACCACGGTTCGATCCCTGGCACCACATACTGTGCCAACTCTGCCCTCAGGGCAGACTGAGGCAGCCATAAAAATAAATAAACAAACAAAAGTTCTGAAACAAGAAAGAAAATTTAGTAGAAAATTTCACACTGGAACCCCAGTGAACCGTTGTCAAGCAAAATATAGTACCTTGAAGTTCTTGCTCCATTTTGTTGTCTTAGATTTTTTTTTTTTTTTTTTTTTTTTTTTTTTTTTTTTTTTTTTTTTTTTTTTTTTTTTTTTTTTTTTGGTCTTTTTGAGACAGGGTCTCGCTATGCCGTTGAGGCTAGCCTTAGACTCACTTTTGTAGCCCAGGCTGGTCTCAAACTTGCACTGATTCTCCTGCCTCAGCCTCCCAAGTGCTGGGATTACAGGCGTGCGCCACCACGCCCGGCTTGCTGTCTTAGATTTTAAGGACAGAAAAGACTCTGCATCCTAACAGGAGCCACTCAAAGTTTCTCTGCATGTATAACCATTGTTATTTCAAAACAACCATTTTAAAATGAGAATTTGTGCTAGTACAGGGGTGAAGGCAGGCTTGTGCTGGGAAGAAAGTTCTAAGTATTTCAAACTATCACACCATTGGGAAGAGGCTTTGGATATGACAGCCTTTGGCTATGTCTGAGGGTTGGGCAGGCTGCTGGGAGCAGCATAAGTAGAAGTTCTTCAAATTAACTGTCCTGGGATGTGCAGTGTTTATTAAAGATAAGTAATGAAAAGATAATTATAGCTATAATTAAAGTTCATAGAGACAAATATAATTAAAGTAAATAAATAGTAATCACTTTAGCTATTTCAGACTTAGAGCAGCATAAGTTTTGCTCCAAGGGGAAGTACCATTTTGCACGTGGTCTTGTTAGGACTACGGGTATGTGATAACAAGAGGAGGTGGTGGGTGGGCTTCAGGCCTGCTGTGTCTAAAATGCTCTGCAGAAAATGCCAGCACTCTGCCCTCTGGGGATCATCCTGCAAGCAGCTGATCCCTTGGAAAGCCCACCAAGGGCAAGTATGATCTAGACTCAAGACTGAATCACACAGTGAAGGCTGAGGACCTTGCCACGGGGAGTTAGTGTCTCACGCTGATCACATGAGTCCTCTCTGGGCCAGGTCTGAATGCCACTAGCTTGAGGCACTTCTAGGTTTCTTGAGATTCTAGGGTATAACTAATCCATCCCTTCTTTCTTTCTTTCTTTCTTTCTTTCTTTCTTTCTTTCTTTCTTTCTTTCTTTCTTTTTCAAATAGAAATCCTCTAGCTGCAATTGTACTCTCTCTCCCATGGGTCTTTCTTCTGATATATAGGCTCTGGCACAAAGATACCCAAATCCCCTCTTATTTATAGCTTCTCAGAGTGAGAAGGGGCCTTGGAGCTCAGGCCACCTGAAGCAGGCATAATGTGAACTCTGGGTGGCAGATTCTTGAGCCTCCACTGCATGCTCATGGCAGAGCTGTAAGCTGTATCTTTCAGCTCCACCATGCACTCCCCATCCGTGGGAACAAGAGGCTCAGAACCCAGCAAGCCCTCCATGGCAATTGTATGGGATAAGCCAGAACTGATTTGCTGGGGCACTGTGAAACGACTGTTCTGAGTTCCGGCTAGCGTAGAACTATCAAGAGAGGAAACACAGACAAGAAACAAAGGGAAGCACGGAATGCTAAGTGGTGTCCTGGGACTGAGCAGCCCGTTTCCCATGGGTAGGCTCCTCAGTCAGACAGGTCTTGTTCCACAGCTCTGTTCTCTCACTCACCAACAGCAAGGTGGAGGCCAGTAGCTATCTGAGCCCCTGTCTTCTCATCTGGGACATGGGGAGAAGAGTCAGTGTTGTAGGCAGCTGAGTTAGATAGCAATATTATAGGCAGCCAAACAGGGCCAGGCCCTCAAGGATGACATGGAAGACAAGGTGACTTTCCAACTAGAGACAGACACTCCTAAATCGTGGTCCAGATCTCAAGACAAGAGTAAACAGAAGCAACTACATACTTAAGGGTGGGCATCAGGGATTGATATGCTAAATAAGTATCAATCACCTTAAAAGAGCCTGGAAAGAGTCAAGAACCCAAGCCCAATAGATGATATTCTTGTCCGCTTGCTACATGACTTACCTTCCCATTGGATTCTAGATTTTAATCTATTTTACCTGAGCGATGGTGCTTGTAATCTCATTGGTTGACCATAGTCTTTGTCCCACTTCATACCCACCTAAGCAAGTTCCCATGTCTTCTCCTCTATAAAAGTCCCTGGAAGAGACAATTTCCTGGGGACACCCACTCAGGACCCCCCTCTTGTCCCTCTCTCAGACAGCTTTCTTTCCCTCAATAAATATGTTCTGCTCATTACCTCTGTTTTGTTCCTAAAATTCATTCTTTGGTTTTAGAGAATATGAACTCGTCCCAGGTAATTTTCAGGTTGGGGACCGGTTTTCCCTCCATCACTTGGAGGCTCCCTACTGGAGGTCATCCACCCCAGATCAGTGTTTCCTTCCTGCACCAACAGGGTGTGTTGTGGGGAAGGAAGCACATTTTTACATGGACCTGGACGCACTTCCCTGCTTTAACGTGGATTGCACCGCACTAGCTTCCAGTTAGAGCTGGAGTAAGATGGGCTCAGAGGAGCAAGAAAGCAAATCATTGCGATCCTCAGATAGCTCCCACAAAGCAGGCCTGCTGAGCTATTTTCAGTGAATCAAACTTCCATGAATTATGCTACCCCTGAAATCCAGAAAGCTATGAAAATCAATGGAGAATATTCTGGGGGCCAAATATTGTTTTGGTTCTTCCACCTTAAACTCCTGTAGAAAATAAACCCATGAGGGATGCCTGACTGAACCCGAAGTCTGGCCGGCTTCCTGCCCACTGCAGCAGTTAGGGGAGATACAGGGACTGTCTTCTCCCAGAGCCCCCAGGTACCTAAGCCCACAAGTGCCAGCCAAGATGTACCAAGGATGGCGACCAGCGAGATGGATCAGCAGTCTAAAGCACTTGCTTAGGCAAGCTTAGGCAACTGCAGGGACACAGGGACCACAGGCTGGCCTTGAGCTCACTTTTGTAGCCCAGGCTGGTCTCGTACTCACACTGATCCTCCTGACTCAGCCTCCCAAGTGCTGGGATTACAGGTGTGCACCACCATGCCCGGTCCCATCGGTCAGTATCTTTATGCAAGCTATACCCAGTTGATGCAGGAAGAAAAAACTGATCTGGGGTGGATGACCTCCAATTGGGAATCTCCAAATGATGGAGGGAAAACTGATTCCCAACCTGAAAAGTACCTGGGAGGAGTTCGTATTCCCTAAAATTGAGAATAGAATTCTCTAAAATTAAATTTTAGGAACAAACAGAGGCAATGAGCAGAACATATTTATCGAGGGAAAGAAAGCTCCTGTCCAAGAGAGAGACAGGAGAGGGGTCCTGAGCGGGTGTCCCCCGGGGAAGCTGTCTCTTCCAGGGACTTTTATAGAGTTGAGGCGGGTCTAAGGCTGTGGAGAAGATGTAGGAGCTCGCTTAGGTGGGTATGAGATGGGACAATACTATGGTCAACCAGTGAGATTACAAGCACCATTGCTCAGGTAAAATAGATTAAAATCAGGAATTCAATGGGAAGGTAAGTCACGCAGCAAGTGGGCAAGAATATCACCTATTGAGCTTGGGCTCATGCCTGTCTCTAGGCTCTTTCAAGGTGATTGATAATTAATTAGAATATCAATCCCTGATGCCCACCCTTAAGTATGTAGTTGCTTCTGTTTACTCTTGTCTTGAGATCTGGCCCACGATGGAGGAGCGTCTGTCTCTAGTTGGAAAGTCGCCTTGTCTTCCATGTCGTCCTTAAGGGCCTGGCCCTGTCTGACTGACTATAATATTTCTATCTAATTCAGTTTCTTACAACACAGTGATCCAGCTTCCCAAACACAGATTTGCAATGGTCAGGAGAGATGCATTTGCACACCCAGTCGTGGGAAACAGAATCTTAAAGCCCTTGGGATAACTAAAGATTTGTTTTCCATACAAAAGCATATGAATATGGATGCACACTGCTGAACACATCCTCATTACATGGAGGGAGGGATGCAATAGAGAGCAGACTGGTGTGACAGGTAGGCAGGACAAGGACCTGCATTTACCTTCAGGTCATGTGAGATGGTGACTTGGGGTTGACCAGCTGGATGACCTGCACCATGGCCCCTTGAGGCAAGCAGGAAGTCACAGAAGGGGAGCTGGGGGGCACAGCTGGTTCACTCAGAGCATTGTGGTGCCCTGTCTACCCATCTGCCCCCACTCAGGGATGACATCATAAATGGGAGAACCTTGTTTTTCTCTGATACCCAACCCAGGCCCTGGCTTCACTGGGTACACAGAGCAACTTGGAGCCTACACTTCTCAGGCTTGGCCTTCATGCCTTGGTGCCATGCACTGGTGGCAGGAAGTTGCTTAGTACGTTTGCTGCCCCCATGCCATACTTAATTTCCATGGGCTAAACTCGCATATATACAGGGGTGAGGGCATTTGAATGAGTTCAGAGAAAGCACCACGCACTGCCTCGGTGTTGGATTCCCAGAGCAGTCCTGCCTCTCCCAGGCCCAGTTTGAGTGCTGCCTGCTTTACATTCTGCTAACAAAAGCAGTGTCTCTGGAGGCAGGCAGCATACTAGGGTGAGGGTTCTGTAAACAAGGCAGTCAGAAGGGACAGGGTTTGATGGATAACTGTGTGTGGGGTCCACAGTACACAGCGGAATCTTACACCCTTCCCTCTCCCTCCCTCTCAGCATCCCCTGCCCCTACTCTTGTCCCCTGCAGTGATTTAAGCAGCGTAAGAGGTGAGAAAATCCTTCCAGGAAACTCAGCCCTGAGCCCCTTGGTTGGTGAGGCGAGGCACTGTCTAAACAATGTCACATGAAAGATGAGTCTCTGTTCTCTAGGTTAGGGAATGTGCAGGAACAGGATTTACAAGGGAATGAGGGATCACTTTTATCTTGCCCTGTTTCCTTTAAACCCCAAGGGTAGGTCCACCTGAAGCGTACTTCCCTGCTGAAAGATGCAGAACGTGTGCTGCCTGTCCCCCACCTTTACCAAGTGCTCCTCATTCTTGTGGATCCTTGCTTACCTACTGCCCCAGACCATTGACAATGCAAGCTGGTTGGGAAAAGAGCACATCAACTGCCTTTCCCTCCCCTGCTAGCGAGGATGTGTAACTCATGTTTAGAGGGAGGATTTTATTCTTCCAAGTTCAAAGGTAGCATGGTGGTGGAACAGCTGAGTTCAGATCCCGTCTCTGCTACTTCAAAAGACAAGCATGTATATGACAGATGATTTCTCTCATTCCGCCCCTTCATTTTGTGATACCAGGGGCTGAATGCAGGGACTGAGGTACACCACAAGTCTTTTTTCTTTTGAGACAGGTTCTCAGTAAGTCCCTGACGGGAACTTGCGTTGCTCCTGTAGCCTGCCAGTGCACTGGAATCGCAGGTGTGTGCCACCATGCTGGGGTAATGGATTCCTTCTTTCAATGTATTCTTTGTGTGACACTTTGAGTGTTGCAGTGGATGCATTCAATGTGCCTAGAAAGCTATACATACTCAATAAGTGATACAGCAGTCTGAAAGTGGTTTGAGACACATTGCCTAAGCTGTTGATACATATGTGCTATTAATTCATTTGGACAGTCAACCAACAAGCATCCATGTCTATAAAACATTTTCTGAACAACAGCAAGACCAGGTCCTGATACTCAGAATCCAGATGAAAACAAATGCGACCATAGCCTGGGCGGCAGTTACTCGCTTTATATCATGGGGAGCTGGGGCCCGGCGGGATGGCTCAGAGGTCTAAAGCGCCTGCTTGGGAAAGCTTGGGCGGCTTCAGGGACCAGGGTTCGATCCCCGGCACCACATGCTACGCCAGCCCTGCCCTCGGGGCGGGCTGAGCCGGCCATAAAAATGAGTGAATAAACAAACAAAAGTTCTGAAACAAGAATAAAAATAAAGAGCCGGGCGTGATGGCGCACGCCTGTAATCCCAGCACTCGGGAGGCTGAGGCAGGAGGATCAATGCGAGTTCGA
>PVJA010018156.1:0-40405 GCA_004027025.1 Myocastor coypus | reverse complement strand
TTTTTTTTTTTTTTTTTTTTCTTTTTGAGACAGGGTCTCGATGTGCAGTTCAGGCTGGCCTTGAGCTCACTTTGGTAGCCCAGGCTGGTCTCGAACTCACATCGATCCTCCTGTCTCAGCCTCCCAAGTGCTGGGAGTACAGGCATGAGCCACCATGCCCGGCTGAGGCATTCCTTTTTGCACAGTACCCATTCCTTTGATGTCTACAATGTCACCCTTTTTGTAGATTCGCATGTATGTGGCCAAAGGAACCACCCCATGTTTTCTAAAGGGCCTGGAGAACATATAACGGGTTCCCCTCCTCTTGCCCTTTGTGTTAGTCATTTTGACAAATTACTGGAAGATGGCGGTTCCAGCCGAAAGGAAGTTGTTTATTTATTTTTTATGGCTGGCTCAGCCTGCCTTGAGGCTAGGGCTGGCACAGCATGTGGTGCCGGGGATCGAACCATGATCCCTGCAGCCACCCAAGCTTTCCTAAGCAGGCGCTCTAGACTACTGAGCTATCCTGCCAGGCCTCTATATAGTCTTTTTGAGACAGGGTCTTGTTATGCAGTTCAGGCTGGCCTTGAGCTCACTTTTAGCCCAGGCTGGTCTTGAACTTGTACTGATCTGCCTGCCTCAGCCTCCTGAGTGCTGGCTGGGATTACAGGCATGAGCCACCACACCCAGCTAGCAGATTATATTTTGAAATATCCAACTTTTAATGTTTTATAAAATTGCGAACACATATTTCTATATGTGTCCTTGCTTTTCTGAATCCCAAATTATAAATTATCAGTGATACTTTAAACTCAAATGATATCGAATATTGGATCAATTCAAAGACAAATTTTCTAGAAACTGGAATATTCTGCAGTGGAACAGTTTCCCTTAGAACAAGTGCATCCCTGTGCCAAGGATATTACTATGCTTATGCCAACATTTGTAATAGCAAAGAACTCAGTGAAATTAAAAAGAATGCACAAAAGGCACTGTTTGGGGGGCTTGTGGGTCAGCTCAGTAGTTTAAGCACCTGCGTGGACAATCCCAGTCAGGCACAGGGGATGACAGTTTGATTTCCAGACCCACCCTTAAGGCAGTCTGAGCAAGCCAAAAAAAAAAAAAAAAAAAAATTCCTTTTCGTATTTGGGCTGAAGAGAATAAGTAGAATAAGCACACTTACCTTACAAGTGCATGGGCCTGAGTTTAATCCCCAGCTCACCCCACCCCGCCAGGACTGTTTTTAAAATTTAGGGATTTATCTGTGCAATGAGTTTTTCTTCCAGGCTCTTGGTGCTCTGTGGCAGCACTGCTCGGCTCGGTGAAGTCCTTTGGAATGCTCCGCTATCTGTGTACAGTAGGAAGGTTTCTGAGTAGGCCTTTGTCACGCTTCCATCTAGATGCCCCCTAACCTTCCTGTGCTGAGAGTTGCTCCCTCAAGGCAGATGATGGGGCCTCACAGAGGCCAAGAGCTGTCCTGCTGCTGCGGGGCAGGGTTTGGTCAGCAACGGCCCCCGGGGTGTGGGCCGGAAGAATGTGGCCGCTCCTTAGCTTCTCCTTTCATGCTCCCTCTGCTCCCTGATACCTCGCTAGGGGCAGCTCTGCCCAGCTCTCCTCTGGCTTGGGCCTCTGAGGAGCACCCTTTCTTGGAGCCAGCCGACGTGGGCTGAAATTGGAACGAAAATAAACCCTCCCCCCTTGTGAGTGTCAGATATTTTGTCCCAGTGACAAGAAAAGTGACTAAAACGAATTTTAAGTTTAAAATAGCAAGCTGGGGCCCAGCAGGATGGCTCAGTGGTCTAAAGTGCCTGCTTAGGAAAGCTGAGGCAGCTGCAGGGACCGCGGTTCGATCCCTGGCACCACATGCTGCGCCAGCCCTGCCCTCAGGGCAGGCTAGGCCGGCCATAAACATAAATAAATAAACAAACAAAAGTTCTGAAACAAGAAAAATAATTTTTTAAAAATGGCAAGCTGGGCATGGTGGCACACCTGTAATCATAGTACTTGGGAGGCTGAGGCAGGAAGGTCACCACTTTGACTTCAAGAGCAGCCTGCACTACATAACAAAGTCCTGGTTGAAAACAAAATTAAATGAAAGGGAAACAAAAAGTTTTTTCACTTGTGTAAAATTTAAAAAGCATAAATGTAAGTAAAAAGCATGAAGTATTTCTGGGTTAAGTATTTGAGAATTTCTTAAAAGTATTTAGGGAAAGAGATCAGTTATTGAGGGTAGGTAAGGAGAACTTACTATTTTATACCTTCATGGATGGGTTAGTGTAACACCTGGGCATAGCCTGTTCTTTGCTGTATGGATACCAGTCTGGCTCTCCCTGAGATGCATAGCAGTGCTTGATGGAAGGGTGCTACCTCCTAGTTGTTTCAGTTCATTTAGTTTTAAGAATTTTATTTTATTTTTTTTCTTGTTTCAGAACTTTTGTTTGTTTATTTATTTTCATGGCCCGCTCAGCCTGCCCTGAGGGCAGGGCTGGCACAGCATGTGGTGCCTGGGATCGAACTGCGGTCCCTGCAGCCGCCCAAGCTTTCCTAAGCAGGCCCTTTAGACCACTGAGCCATCCTGCTGGGCTCCCATTTCAATTTAAAGATGATTAAAACATTAACACTTTAGGAAAAGCTCCTCACCCTTTGGCTTTGGGACTGTCACTGGTATCTCTAAGAATTCTGAATCCCGCCCCCCCCCAGCCTATTTAAATTTTCACTTAAAGTGCTTCTGCATATGCAGATGGCCAGCGGCAGCATCTATTAGGCAGCGGCTGTCTGTGGTCCACATTCGGGCAAGGACTGCTTGTGGGAGGAGCCCAGAGTCCACAAATATACGTGCAACTCTTGGTCTTAGCTCCATGGCTGAGCAAGGCTTCCCAAGGACCAGGAAAAGCAACTCATGCCTCCCTTTTCAATACCAATTTAAACCCAATAAAACTGTGATTTCATAGGCAAAAAAGACTGAATATCAACAATTTTATGTGGTTCCAATACCACTTCTTCTGGATATTGCTCTTATTTTTTGTCCTTAAACAATGAGAGAAACAAGTCAAAGGAGGGGTGCTGGGAAGAAGGAAGAAAGAGTGGATAAGAGAAGAAGAGGGATGGGGCCCTGCAGGATGGCTCAGTGGTCTAAAGCGCCTGCTTAGGAAAGCTTAGTTGGCTGCAGGGACTGCGATTCGATCCCTGGCACCACATGCTGTGCCAGCCCTGCCCTCAGGGCAGGCTGAGCCGGCCATAAAAGTAAATAAATAAACAAACAAACAAAACAGTTCTGAAACAAGAAAAAAAAATTAAAAAAAAAAGAGAAGAGGGCGAGTGTGGCTGTGGGTAATTTTTATCTGTAATGAGTTTGAAAATGGATCAGCCTATGAAAACACTGAGGGAACTGTGTTGAAGTATTGGCCAGTCAGTGGCTTTGTCCGACCCTGGGTATAGGGAGAGAGGATGAGAGCTGAATGAAAACCCTGTTGAGCTGACTTGCTTTCTCTGTGCGATGGGGGGTGAGGGGGAGGGGGTGGGGGGGTGGACACATGATTCTGTTTCCTGTGACTGAGAAGAGCACCCTGGGGCATTGGGCGGGTGAGAGTTTACGGTCGAGCCTTTGAGTCAGCTTTGCCTCACTGTTAATGATTTTATACTGCAGTCATTTGCCCAGAGTCTGAAACAAATCTCTGTTGAGGCACATTTCCTTACAGGTTTTCACTGGGGCCAGAGATAATAGATGAAAAGATAACATCTTGGCTCTTTTATTTCAAGACGTGTTTGGAACTCTAGCATTTACTTTTAAATGGGAGAGTCTATGTTTGCCACAGCTTTATTTGCATTGCAGAGACTGGCTCTAGGAAGGAGGCGTCACACCTGTGCCCCTTTAAATCTTCCATTTCCTGATCTTGTTCTGATATTTCCAAACCCTTCCTCCTTACAGTCTTTTCCTTCCTTCTCTCTTTCCTCCCTCCCTCCCTCTCTTTCTTCCTTCTTTCCTTCCTTCCTTCCTTCCTTCCTTCCTTCCTTCTTCCCTCCCTCCCTCCTTCCCTCCCTTCCTTCCTTCCATTATAGAGATCAGACATAGAACCTTTGCACTTAGCACTTTTTTAGTTTTATGTTGAGTCAGGTTTCCATGAAATCACTAAGTTACTCAGGCTAGTATCAAATATGTGCTCCTCTTGCCTCAGTCTCCCAGAATGCTAGGGTTACAGATGTGTACCACAGCACCCAGCTAGGTTCTGGTAGTTTTCATCATTCCCTCCAGTATGGAGGGGGCATTAGATAATTTTCTAAAGCCACTGGGTGATAGGGGGCTGGGGAGATAGCTCCAAGGCACAAGCGCCTGCTGGGCAAGTGCAAGGTTGTGAGTTTGAACCCCGGTCCTAAAAAAAAAAAAATAAAATAAAATAAATAAATAAAGCCACTGGGTGAGAGAAGGAATTTGAAGCTAAGAGTCTTACTTTGAATCTAATAACCTACACTTCATTACATAATTGAAACATAGTGATCATAATGCATCTTTTTAACTTTCCAAGTGAGGAAATGAAAATTATGTAACCTTTCCAAGGTCCCTCTGCTTTCCTGCCTCATTAGTCTGCCTCTCACCTTCGACACCTCTTCATCAACTTCAACACAACTCATCTCTGAGAGCCTACCACCATTGCAGAGTAAATCCTTTTAATAAACTGACTTCGCCGTATAGTACCAATAATCACCAAGTCTAAAGGTGGGACTTAGATCTTGGGGATACCTTATAAAGAAAACCTCAGAGTTTTGACAAGATAAAAGTAAAATGGGGAACAGGGATGGCCAGCGGTCAGTTTTGAGTAGACCCCAAAGCAGACCCACAGTGTTTATTGGCTGTACAATTTACAGAAGGGGGCAAAGAGGCTACGTGTTGCAGGGGATAAGAAGCTGATACAGGCAGGGCTTGTAAAGGAGGAAAGAAAACATTCTTGCACAAGCACGGCAGAGACCAGGAATAGGTTACAGTTAATAACTAATGTATTTTTCTTTTTTTTTTTTTTTTTTTTTTGTGGGACCAGGGTTCGAACTCACGACCTTGCACTTGCCCAGCAGGCACTTGTGCCTCGGAGCTGTCTCCCCAGCCCCTCTAATGTATTTTTCAAGTAAAGTAAACTACAATTCCAGGAAAGGAATTTGGGGAGCGTCCCTTGTCCCCATCTGATGCATTATGTCACATCAGAGTCCCTCACACCCTCACAGCCCGATTCTCTGTTCTCTGCTGCTGTGGTGGTAGAGAAAATGTTAGTGGTCACCTGCTGTCCTGCCTTACTCAGCGCTCAAGACAAGTCAGTTGCAAGGTTAACTCTTTACAGCCCACATTGCTCTGGGCGTGATCAAAAAGGCAATCTCCCATAGCTGCAGACTAAAGAGGAGGGGAGAATGATGGTCTTTTATTGTGGTGGGAAAGTTATTTGGGATTAAAAACCTGTAATGTCTCTCAGGTCACTCTGTAAATTCACCTCTGTTCACTTTCTGCCTGGCTCTTGTCTTTACAATAGTATTTATTTGTTCAAAAACTATTCATTTAGTATCAGCTATATAACAAGCATAACAAGCACTATTCTATGTGCTTAGGAGAGATCTATGAACAGAACAAAGGACCTTTACTTTGTGAGACCGATTCCCCAGCAGGAAGTGATAGAGAACTATTATTATAAACATTATGGACAATAAAACAGGTGTATTAAAAATTTGTACAGTAAAAAAAAAATAAAATAAACTGAAAAAAAAATTGTACAGTAACAAAGCCAAGAGGAGAATGGGATATGGAAAACAGCATAGAGCAGTGTAAGTTGCTTTCCTTGTCACTGGGATGTGATAACTGACAGCTACAACTAAAAGGAGAATTTTATTTTGATTCATGTTTTAAATCCCTGGTCTCTTCTGGCTTCCAAGGCAGAATGGCGTATCAGGGGGCATAGCAGAGGAAAAGCTGCTCGTGACATTGCAGTCAGGAAGCAGAGAGACTGAGGAGAATGTGTTAGCTACTTCTCTCTCATTGTTGAGGTCAACAACCTGATGTCCAACAGTTAAAGGAGGAAAAGTTTATCTAGTTCACAGTTTGTAGAGTTTTCGGTCCACAGTTGGCTGGCTCCAAGGCAGGGTGATACATGGCAGAATACCAAGAATTCATGGTGGTATGAGACAGAGAAAGCAACAAGCAAAATCAGAAAAGAGGAAGGCAAGCCTCTTTCTGCCCATTACCTTATGCAGACTGCTGGGGTCGGGGTGGTACCAATCCAGTCAGTGCACGGACTGGGCAACTGCCCAGCCTTAATCCCAGCACCTTTGCTTCTAGCAGCACACTATGAATCAGTCACAAACTCTAGGCTCAGCTACCTCTGACATACTTACTCTCATGACGACAGGAGGCGTTGGGGGGACAGGGAAACACAAACCCTAACAGGGAGAAACAGGACAGGAGACATAGTCCTCCAGGTTACACTTCCCATGATCCTCCTCTTCAGACCAGACCCCACATTCTAGTAGCAGGTCAGCCACCAGCCTCCATGGTCCAATTGCCTTCTGTAAGCCCTGCCTGTGGGTACATGAGATGCTTGGCGGATGTCTAGATGTAACTGTAGGCTTAGGAATACTGGGGCTGCTGGGCACTGCAGCCTTTACTAGGGTGTATCATACAGACTCGTTGAGAAGGTGGTATTTGAGCAAAGACCTGCAGCTGATGAGCTGTTTAGGTATTTGAGAAAGAGCAGTCTACAAAGGGGGTGAGTCAAGGCGAAGGCCTTCCTGTGGGGTCATGCCTGGAATGTCTGAAAACAGTGCAAGGCTAGTGAAGGAGGAGGAGACCCATAAAAGATGAAGTCACAGAGTAAGAGTCAAATCATGTAGTAACTTGTTGGTCATTGTTAAAACCCTTGTTTTGCCTTTCATGGAGACAGAGAACCACAGCAGGCCTTTATGCAGAAGGAAAACACGGAATAGCTAATGTTTCAATGAATCATTTTGGTTATTCTGTTGGAAACCAGACCATAGGAGGAGGAGATAGGAGCAGAGATCACCACAGAAGGAAATTCCAATAAGGAAAAGTACAGTGGTCCCTTGGAAGAGTGGAGAACAATGCTCATGGTCTAAACGCAGAATTTCTTTATGTAATGAATGTGTGATTGAAATATAAGTCAAGATTGATTTCATAGCTTTTGGGGTCAGTAATTCATTGAAGGGTGCTGTGAACCAGTGAGAGAAGTACTGAAAGCTGAATGTTGGGCATGGTAAGGATGAGGTATCCACTAGATATCTAACATAGAGATGCGGAGCCTGAAGTTCGGAAGGTAGCTTTAGGTAGAGATGTATTATGAAAGTTGTCAAATATAGAGTGTATTTAAGGCTACAAGCAAAGGGGCCAGTGAGCTATCTTAGGCAAGCACAGGGACTGGGGTTCATCCCAGGTGCCACATGACACACCAGCCCAGCCCCTGGGGTGTGCTGAGCTGTGGCTGAGTTGATGTATGTGGTGGCTGTTATTTTTTACTTGTTGCTGGGACAAATACCTGACACTCAAAATGAAGGAAGGAAAGGTTTATTTAGCTCACAGTTACTGGAGGTTTCAGTCCATACTTAGCAGGATCCAAGGCAGAGAGGCACAGTGCAGAGGCCAGCAGTTCATGGTGTCAGAACAGCAACAAAATGGTGACAGAAGGGCTGGGGAGATAGCTCCAAGGCACAAGTGCCTGCTGGGCAAGTGCAAGGTTGTGAGTTTGAACCCTGGTCCTGCAAAAAAAAAAAAAAAAAATGGTGACAGAGGCAACCAACCAAGGGAGCAGAGAGCAACAGTGCTGGTCTGTCTCTGTCTCCTTATATTACATTCAGGCTCTCAGCTTCAGCCTATCCACCTTTGGTCACACCCATAATCTCAGAAGTGCTCAGACCCATAATCCCATCAGTACTTTTTAAAAAAATTTATTTATTTATTTTCTTGTTTCAGAACCATTGTTTGTTTATTCACTCATTTTTATGGCCGACTCAGCCCGCCCGAGGGCAGGGCTGGCGCAGCATGTGGTGCTGGGGATCCAACCACGGTCCCTGAAGCCGCCTAAGCTTTCCCAAGCAGGAGCTTTAGACCACTGAGCCATCCCGCTGGGCCCCCCCATCAGTACTTAAAACACATAATCGCAGTGGATCATGAGTCAAATCTCAAACTCTAGAAGTCACCGCCCCATGATTGCATGAGGCTTTAGGGGGACAACTACACATAAACCATAACAGTGATGCATGTCTGTAATCCCGGTGCTGGGAAGGCTGAGAACAGGAGAATCACTACGAGTCTGAGCTGCATAGTGAGACACTGAGCTAAAAGCATAATAACTTTATAAAAGTAGCAGTGGTAGCTCGAGTTGTGGTCATGATCCTTGATTGGGGAACTCCCACATTAAAGGGGAAATGAGGAGGAAAAAGAAAGATAGTGGATGGCCCGGCAGGATGGCTCAGTGGTCTAAAGCGCCTGCTTAGGAAAGTTTAGGTGGCTGCAGGGACCGCAGTTCGATCCCCGGCACCACAAGCTGTGCCAGCCCTGCCCTCAGGGCGTGCTGAGCCGGCCATAAAAATAAATAAACAAACAAAAATTCTGAAACAAGAAAAAAAAAAAAGAAAGATAGTGGAGGGTGGGCATGAATGTATAGTTTTTTAGGAAGCAAAATAAAGGAAGTGTACAAAGGAGGAGCAGATGCCATCAAGTTCTGCTGTCCGACTGAATGTTACAGGGACAGAGAATTATAAATTGGGTTTAATATAGATCGTACAAAATGACACTGGTAGTAGTTTTGGCATAGCACAAGGGGGAACCTCACTGGGATGGGTTTAGGATAGAGTGTGAAAAAGAATAAGAGGAACCTGTGAATACGAAGAACTCCTTTTTTTTTTTTTTTAATTTTTTTTCTTTTAGAATTTTGTTTTATTTTTTTCTTGTTTCAGAACCTTTGTTTGTTTATTCACTCATTCTTATGGCCGGCTCAGCCCACCCTGAAGGCAGAGCTGGCGCAGCATGTAGTGCCGGGAATGGAACCGTGGTCCCTGAAGCCACCCAAGCTTTCCCAAGCAGGCGCTTTAGACCACTGAGCCATCCCGCCGGGCCCAAGAACTCCTTTTTTTTTGGCTTTTTGAGACAGGGTCTCACTGTGCAGTTGAGGCTGGCTTTGAGCTCACTTTTGTAGCCCAGGCTGGTCTCGAACTCGCAGCGATCCTCCTGCCTCAGCCTCTCAAGTGCTGGGATTACAGGCGTGAGCCACCACGCCCGGCTTCAGGAACTCCTTTAAGTAATCTCGTTAATAGAAAGGATGCCAGCAGAAAAGTTGAATCACAAGACATAAAATGTAAAGCTAGATTAGTATGCTGAGCTGTAAAAGGCTTAAGTCAACAGCTTCTGACATTGTCAGTTCTACCAATAATCCATTGTGATTATGGAATACTGGACAAAGTATACAACTACTTTCTCTTAGTTCATTGAGAAGAAACTTTTTGTACCAACAATGATTAGAAAAATTATCATGTCTACACCTTGTGCTCTGTATAACTACAATGAGCACAACAATATGCATTGTATCAATTATTGGGAATGTACTACTAATGTGTTTTGAAACTGTCACATTGTTATTTTTTTATTAAAAGACAAAAAAATGAAGAAAGGATGGGTGTTGTAGGTATGAGAAGTATCTTTAAGGAGGAAGAGAAAACAACATATTAATATGTTGGGGAACTGTTAGCATAGGGGACAGAGTGATTGGCCGATGTGCCGGGAATGAGAATTTGTCGGGCAGGGCATGGGAGGTCCCAGCATGGAAAGGCAGAAGTCCCCGGTGTGTGGCTGGAGAGAGGGTCTACGAGCCCACTCTTTGGATTGTTTTGCTTTGTTACAGAAGCAGGAGAATGAGCATGAGGGGGAACAGGATGTAGGGAAACAGGGTGGCAGCTGAGGAGAGAGGTGTAAATTAGACGTCTGGGGAGGCAGGAACGTGGATGGACTGGGGGGACTGGGCTGTCGGCAGCAGCTGTAAGGGATTAGTGGAAGTTCATGTGTTTTCTCCAGGTATATGCAGCTTCACAGCTGATATTCATAAAGGTTGGAGAAAAGAAACTTTTTTCTTTGGGAACTTGAAAAATGCAACAATTAAAATAATGTGAAGGGACCCGACAGGGTGGCTCAGGGGTCTAAAGCACCTGCTTAGGAAAGCTTGGGTGGCTGCAGGTACTGCGGTTCGATCCCTGGCACCACATGCTGTGCCAGCCCTGCCCTCAGGGCAGGCTGAGCCGGCCATAAAAATAAATAAAAACAAACAAAAGTTCTGAAACAAGAAAAAAAAAAAAAAAAAGAACTTTAGAGGTCAAAAAAAGAGACTGCATCTCACACTGTTTGAGGGGACAACATGCGAACAGTTTGCAGATTTCCCGTGACAAACCCAACTTTCTGAGGCAACCAGGCTGCTAGGGTTAAGGGCAGAGGAGAGGCTGCTGGTAGATGCTGTGCTGGACAATCCCAGCGGTGTTCTAGCTGATGATGGGATCAGCCAGAGAAGTTAAGAGGCCACCTGCACACAATGTTAGCTCCCAGCTGCGGAGTGACTTCAGCCATCAGGGGCTCCCAGGTGAAGGAGGGCCCAGAAATCAGGAAACAAGAGTCCAGTAATCTCTGCTACACAAACAATTCTTGACCCAAAGAATCTCTGAGCATAAACAAATGACTGCTTTATACCACTGAGTTGTAGAGAGGATTGCCAGGAAACAGTAGTAAGCAGAGCAGAGATTCTGTGAAAGAGGGGACTTTTCATCTGAGTCAAGGTATAAGGAAAGTGGGATAGGAAGTGAGGCTGGGCGATTTTATTTCTGTTTGGATAGGAAACTCTTTGAATTTCTTTTTCACGTTACTGCCTGTTGAACACTCACTATAGAAATATTTATGGATATGTGTCTGACTCCAGAACACTTATGATGGCTTTTGATTGCAGCTTTTGTGATTTGGATCTAGGATGACTAATGCCAACTACACGTTAGTAGCTCCATCTTGACTCCTACAAAAAAGTTGACTATCTCATTAACAGAATTACCAGTGCATATCTTATAAAACTAATAGCATCGTATACACAGTCACCTAAACACCTGGGGCCTACTCTTGAGTGTATGTGTCATTTGTGCCATCTACTTATAACACTAATTTTTATTGTCACCACATAAATGCTTTCAGTTTTTAAAAAATCTTTTAAGCTTTTGTTGATGTTCAAGAGGCAAATGGGTAAACGTTACTTAAGTATGGTGGCCAAATGCTTCTCTTTGGATCATTTGCCTGGCAAGGTGTTCCTGACTTTTCCTGTGCAGCTGATTGATTGGTAACCAAAAGGATTGATCTGCACTTCTGCCTGGCAGCTGAGGCCTGCAGTGTTGCAGTGCTGTCTTACTGTCAGGTGCTTTGCTGCAGTGACCCGATACTAGCCAACTCGAGAACACATCAAGAACAGCTCAGTGCCCTCACTAGGATTTATTGCGAGGGATAAGGAAGAGCTACAGAATCAGCAGGGCAGCTGAAGGAATGAGCCCAGGCAGGGAGAAAAGTAGCAGAGGCCGAAAAAGGCTCTTCAAAGTCCTGCCCTGGAAGTAAAAGTACAATCCAGCTTTCGGGGGCTAGGTACCACCTCTCTCACTGCTTTATTTCCCTAACATGTGACTTGGCTCGAGGAGGATAGGTTCTTGATGAAGCTTGGTGAAGTCTTTGTGCACTGGGAGGAATTTTGTATAGTAAAAGTGATACTGTTTCCCAGCATAGTGGAAAAGAAACTTGTATGATCAAAATGCAAGCGTGTGCTCCACCACGGCTGTCATCTAAGGGATTAATAGCACACTGGGCCTTATATGTGTTTAGAACATTAAGTCAATCCAAGCGTGCCCATGTAACAATATTATACCCTCTCTCTCTCTGTCTCTCTGTCTCTCTCTGTTTCTGTCTCTCTGTCTGTCTGTCTGTCTGTCTGTCTGTCTGTCTGTCTGTCTGTCTGTCTCTCCCTCTCTCTGAAATAAAACCTCACTATGTAGTTTAGTCCAGCACTGAATTCATGACATAGCCCTAGCTCACCTTGAGCTTATGGCAGTCCTCCTGCCTCAGATTCTGAAGTGCTGGGATTACAAGTTTGCACCACCCTCCCTGGCTGTCATACAATATTTTATTTCTTTTCACATCTGAAAATGTCTTTATTTTTTAGAAAATGAATTCTAGGAAGGTCAAAAAGCAATACCAGAGGGCATAGATACAGAAATGTATGTAATCAGTCACTCAGAGCATTCACATAAGGGGCCAGGGAAATAGCTCAGTAGAATAAATGCTTGCCTGGCAAGCACAAGGGCCTGAGTTCAACCCCTGGTCCCACCCACACACACACAAAAAAGCATTCAAATAAGAATATGACAACATAAGTATCCCAAAGGAATGACTTAAGTGTTCTAAACAAAACATGTAAGTCATTCGTAATTAAATTCAGCATTTACTAGACAGGAAAGAAACAGTTAACATTAAAAGTCCTGAAAGCTTTTTCCTTGGTTGATTACATTAGATGGAATTATTTGCCTTTGATCAAAATCAATTTTTTTAAAACATAGATGAAGTACTACACATGTCCACTGTTAAAACAGACATGCTGTAAGTTAATTTTTTTTTTTTTTTTTTTTGTCTTTTTGAGACAGGGTCTCGCTACGCAGTTGAGGCTGGCCTTGAGCTCACTTTTGTAGCCCAGGCTGGTCTCGAACTCGCACCAATCCTCCTGCCTCAGCCTTCCGAGTGCTGGGATTACAGGCGTGTGCCACCACGCCCGGCTTGTAAGTTAATTCTGGTATAACATATTCCAACAAAGCTTAAAAAATAAAGATGTTGTGGGCTGGGGAGATAGCTCCGAGGCACAAGTGCCTGCTGGGCAAGTGCAAGGTCGTGAGTTCGAACCCTGGTCCCCCCCCCAAAAAATAAAATAAAATAAAATAAAATAAAATAAAATAAATAAAGATGTTAGAGGGCTGGCCAAATAGCTCAGCAGAAGCACCTGAAAGCAGAAGAAGAGGCTGGGCGTTTGAGCCCCAGTCCTGCCTGGGGACCTGAACTCTGTAGAACCTTCCCTAAAATACAAAAAAAAAGAAAGAAAGAAAAGAAAAGAAAGATGTTGAGGTGGCTTTGGGTTAAGTTTAATAGTCCTCTGCTGACAACTTCTTTACACATCAGATACAACAGGATGGTGTGTTCTAACTGCACTGTGTATGGCCCTTTAATGTCACATAGTGGTGGTGGGTATGGGTTTATGATGCCCAAGTCACACAGATTCTTTAGTGTCGTTAAGTATTTACTTTCTCCTTGGCAATTGAGCCATGGGCAGCAGAAGGCAAGAGAGCTGAAGTTTTCATTGATGACAGTTAGCAAGTGTTTTCGTGGAAGCCTTATTGGCACATGTTCAACATCAAAATTTTTCATGTCATGTGAACACTCCATGTTGTCATGAACAACACCTTTTCCTGTACCACCAAAGGTTTCAGTGGCACACACTTCCCCTTCCTCCGTCTGCGTCACCTCCTGGCCCTTCACATGGGCATGGTCTTCCCTGCATGTATTCTGTACAGCCCAGTTGAGTGTCCGTTCAGATTACAGATCGGCCTCACTTGGTATGCCTTTCAATTGGTTTCCACTTCACAGGATTGCGTTACCTCCTGGAAGGCCTCACCAGAAGGATATCAATGTCAGCACACTTTATTCCAGTATTAGTGGCATCTATTACAGCTTTTAATAACATATCAAATTTGGGATTAAAAGTGACAGTAGGGGCTGGGGAGATAGCTCCATGGCACAAGTACCTTCTGGGCAAGTGCAAGGTTATGAGTTTGAACCCGGTCCCACAAAAAAAAAAAAAAAAAAAAAAAAAAAAAAAGTGGCAGTAAAAGCACAGTCAATTTTCCTACCATTTACATGTGTTCCAAAGTCGATCTTATAGACATCATCGTATTGTAGTACTATGGTGTCACCTGTGTTGGGTGTGTAATGAGCAGCACAGTTATTGGGAGAATACCTAGTCAGAAAGGACAGGCCTGCATTCAAGCCGTTCTCTTTTATGTACTTGCAAGAACAGTCGTCCACCTTCCCACAGATTTCTGTCATTGTCATCCCAGGCTTGATCCAGCTCATAATGCATTTTCTAACTTGTCTATGTGCTTTCATAGCTTCTCAAAATTCATTCCAGGGCTCTTCACTAGCCTGATTTAATGTTTTCTTTTCTTCACTTGTAGTTCTCTCAGCAGCTGTTTGCCCATCCTGCCTGGGTGGGTACTCGCACTCTTGCCCCTTGAGGAACACGTCACTAGGGGACAGGGCACAGATTGGCACTGAGCAAAGGTCCTTCTGAACTTTTGATTCTCCCTTCCTCCTCCTCCTCCTCCTCCTCCTCTTCTTCTTCCTCTTCCTCTTCTTCCTCTTCTTCTTCCTCTTCCTCTTCTTCCTATTCCTCTTTTTCCTCTTCTTCTTCTTCTTCTTCTCCTTCTCCTCCTTCTTCCTCTTCTTCTTCTTCCTCTTCCTCTTCCTCTTCTTCTTCTTCCTCTTCCTCTTCTTTCTATTCCTCTTTTTCCTCTTCTTCCTCTTCTCCTCCTTCCATCTCCTCCTCCTCCTCCTTTTTCTTCTCAGTCTTCATCCTCCTCCTTCTCCTCCTCACCTCTCTCTCCTCCAGCACTTGTCTTTCCAACTGTTTTGCTGCCTGATCCATGGAGGTTCCTGAGTCTTTCTGGGGTTCTTGCTGCCCTGCAGCAGCCCCTTTACCCCTCCTCCTTCACTCCTCATCTTCTTCCTGCTCCTCTTTGTCCTTCTCCTTCCTCTTCTTCTTACACTTCTTTTTCTTGGCTGCTTCCTTCAGGGTGGAAGGAGGCCTTGGGTTCATTCCTCAGTTACACACAGAGACAGACAGACAGACAGACAGACAGACAGACAGATAGACAGACAGACAGACACACTTACACTCACACACACAACCATACTCACATGAGTCATCTTTATAGCCTTATTTTAAGAGTAGTTCTATTTATTTATTTATTTATTTATTTATTTATTTATTTATTTATCTTTTTGAGACAGGGTCTCACTATGCAGCTCACGCTGTCCTTGAGCTCACTTTTGTAGCCCAGGCTGGCCTCAAACTCACACTGATCCTCCTACCTCAGCCCCCCAAGTGCAGTAATTGGAGACATGCACCACCGCACCTGGCTAAGAGTAGTTCCAGTTTAAAAGTTAGATAGGTTTATGGGCCCGGCAGGATGGCTCAGTGGTCTAAAGCACCTGATTAGGAAAACTTAGGCAACTGCAGAGACCGTGGTTTGATCCCTGGCACCACATGCTGAGCCAGCCTTGCCCTCAGGGCGGGCTGAGCCGGCCATAAAAAAAAAAAAAAAAAAAAAAAAAAGTTCTGAAACAAGAAAAAAAAATAAAAGATAGGTTTATGATCATAAGATCCTCCCTTTCTTAAACACTTGATGATGTATAAAGAAGAGATATTCACGTACTCTCTTTTGGGTGAAATATTGAAGTATCAGCTGTTGGAAGCACTTGCCTCAGGTCACCTTCATGGCTTAAGTGTTTATTTACCCATCTGGCAGATTTTAACGTTCATTTATCCATTCTTCTCTTCTTAAAGCCATGTTTTTAAATGTAGTTATTACACTTCCTGTCACATCCAGGAACATTTAAGAGTAAGCTTGGGGCCCGGCAGGATGGCTCAGTGGTCTAAAGCACCTGCAGGTGGCTACAGGGACGGCAGTTTGATTCCCTGCACCACATGCTGCTCCAGCCCTGCCCTCAGGGCAGGCTGAGCTGGCCATAAAAACAAATATACAAATAAAAGTTCTGAAACAAGATAAAAAAAAAGAGTAAGCTACATGGCAGAAAGAAAAGACCCTTAGGGAAAAAAGAGAAAAGCTCTTAGTAATCTCTTCGACAGTGGACAGTCACAATGGCTGTCTGTCATTACTTACTAAACCCTACTTGCTGGTTTGCTTCCAGGGCTGACCACAATGCATGGTAAAATATATGCTGTAAGACTTTATAGGGGGTTATGCAACTGTAAAGTATTATTATCTTATATTTACATTATAAATTATTCTTTTATGTGTAGATATTTAGTGACATTATCCATGACTGTGACCGAGGCCCCAGGTGAGTGTATGAACAACACAACAGCAGGCTGGTTCCCTCCACCTCGTCACTGTGGACAGGATCAGTGGGTTCGGCATCGGGCTGTGGGGTCGCATTTTCTTCCTTTATGTTCTTGCTGCCTGTTAAATGCATAATAGTGAAAGGTGTTCATGTTCCTCAGCAAAATTAAGCCAAGAACACTGTGTCTCATCTTTGGTGAAATGCAGATTTCACATTAAAATCAGATCCTTCATTTAAAGGTTGAATAGAAAAACATTTTTTAAAAAAATAAGAATTCCAGCTGGTTAAATTTGGGCCACCAGGAAAAGCGCAGCAGAGCGCAGGCTTATTCCTGGTGCAGAAGCGTTTCACTTGTCTGCGAGCTGGATGCATTTGAGAGTGATTTTTAGCTCTTGTTGTCAGAACCGCGCGTGAGCAGAGACCAGCAAACCATGTCAGCAGCCACGTGGAGCCAGCGACACTGCTCCTCCAGCCCACGAATGTATCTTCTTAGAAACAGGTAAAAGCATGAGAGGGAAAGAAACGGCTCAGAAGGCAGGAACAAGTGGGTGGGGCAAAGGAGAAGGAGGAACGGATAATTGAAAAAATATAACAAACAAACAACAGAGTATACACACACACACAGGCTAGCTAAGATAATTGTACCATTAATTTCTATTAGGTCATTGAAAAGAACAGTGTTTCTATTGTTTGATCGACATTCCTTGCCTATCTGGCACTCTGAGCAATGACACTGACAGTAACAATGTGCAGTATAATAACCATTGTGAATTTCCTATCTTGTTTTGAAATTCTGTATCATTTTTACTGTTGTTTTTCTTTCTCCAAAGAATAGCAACATAAATGTCAAATAAATACATGGAACAGCAAGTTGCTAAAGGTGATCTTCTTAGGAAAAGGGGATCTTGTGGCCACAGGTGGACTTTGAGCAATTGGTCTCTTAGGCTGATGTCATTGTTATAAATGTTGGCCTTTTCAAGTATGGCTCATGGGGCCCGGCAGGATGGCTCAGTGGTCTAAAGCGCCTGCTTAGGAAGGCTCAGGCGGCTGCAAGGACCGCGGTTCGATCTCCGGCACCACATGCTGTGCCAGTCCTGCCCTCACGGCAGGCTGAGCCGGCCATAAAAATAAATAAATAAGCCGGGCGTGGTGGCTCACGCCTGTAATCCCAGCACTCGGGAGGCTGAGGCAGGAGGATCGGTGCCAGTTCGAGACCAGCCTGGGCTACAAAAGTGAGCTCAAGGCCAGCCTGAACTGCATAGTGAGACCCTGTCTCAAAAAGGCAAAAAAAATAAATAAATAAAATAAATAAATAAATAAATAAATAATCAAGTATGGCTCGCTCCACTGCTGAAATAGACACTGTCCCCCCCTTGTGTCTAGGTGTGTGCTTCAGTGGTAGACTGCATGCTTAGCATGCACGAAGGCCTGCGCTCAATCCCCATGAACAAAGACACAAGACCCAAACTTTTACCCTTCTCTTCCTATTGCTTGGAATCTCAAGTGTCACATGTGAGGGGGCAGCTTTTTCAAAAGACATGACAATCTGTCTGTTGTCAGTTTGAAGCATATATTTATAACAGTAGATGTTGTTTAATGAACCTGTGCCATGTATCAGGTACTGAGGATCACTTTGCGTGTTTATTTCTTCCTCGTACTACATGCGTAAAAATCACCACGGAGGGGGCCCAGCAGGATGGCTCAGTGGTCTAAAGCGCCTGCTTAGGAAAGCTTAGGTGGCTTCAGGGACCGTGGTTTGATCCCCGGCACCACATGCTGTGCCAGCCCTGCCCTCAGGGCAGGCTGAGCCGGCCATAAAAACAAACAAACAAGCAAACAAACAAAAGTTCTGAAACAAGAAAAAAAAAATTCTTATAAAAAAATAAAAATAATCACCACGGAAGATAAAATGACTCACTTAGCCATGAAATGCCCAGCCATGTGGCACTTCCATTGAACACCCCCACCTGGGGGAGAGAAAGAAAAGAAAATTGTGAATCTTTCCTAGAAACATAGACTTTCGCTTTCTGGCTGTTTTACCATAGAGAAAGTTCTTTATTTTCAGCTGAAAAGAGGGGATAAATGTACTTACTCTGTTGC
Source organism: Myocastor coypus (assembly GCA_004027025.1). Lineage (NCBI taxonomy): Eukaryota > Metazoa > Chordata > Mammalia > Rodentia > Myocastoridae > Myocastor > Myocastor coypus. The sequence continues at coordinate 22,146 of PVJA010018156.1, read as the reverse complement.
ATTGCAGTTTTTCAGAATGGAGGGAGAGTGGGACTTATGCTGGTTCATTGTGAGAACTCAAACCCCACATGCTCGAGCTAGGGGTCTTTACACACCAGGAAGACTGGCTCCAGCCACCTGGAAGAGCCACCACGTTGTTGGCTTGGGGGCCTCTTTTTGGAAGGCCGGAGTGATGAGGTGGCCTTCCTTGCTCTTGAGTCCTCAGCTTTAGGCATGGATCTGTGACAGCAAAGTGGCTGGATCATAATAATACCTGCCTGCTGTGCTCCACCTTGTAGAGGTGTCATTAGCTTGGGCTGATGCGGTGGAAGTAAAAGTCCTTCGGAAAGCATAAAACACAAGGCAAAATTATAAAAGAACAAAGAATGTGATGATTATGGTGATGTCAGAGCTCTCTCTACCCAGGAGAGTCAGGGCTGTCAATGACAGAACCCATAATCTCTCCAAGGCCCCAGGGTTTCGCCAAGACTTTGGAAGATTTGTCTAAAAGTAACCACTCCCTTGGGGAATGAGGAGAAGCAGATAGAAACAATGAGCTCCTATTTGGGACCAGGCAATATCCCTCAGTTCTGTCTCCTACACACACTTACACATATACAGAAGATGCACACTATGCATGAAAACTGCACAACTGCTGACAGAGGAGTCTGGGAAAGTTCTACAGGCTTCCCACATCTGTCCTTTTCCTTGTGAGGCATGGAATTGAACTCAGAATCCTGTGCATGCGAGGCAAGTGCCCCATCATGGAGATGCACCTTCAATGTCTTTTTACTTTTTTATTTTATTTATTTATTTATTTATTTACTTACTTACTTATTTATTTATTTATTTTAGGAGGGACCAGGGTTCTAACTCATGGCAGGGAGGCACTTGTGCCACCGAGCTATATCCCTGGCCCCTCATCTCTTTTTACTTTTATTCTGAGACTTACCAAGTTGCCCAGATTGGCCTTGAACTTCTGGTTCTCCTGCCTCAGCCTCCCAAGTACCTGAGATTACAAGGTTCCTAGGATTCTTTTTTTTTTTTTTTTTCTTGTTTCAGAACTTTTGTTTGTTTATTTACTTATTTTTATGGCCGGCTCAGCCTGCCCTGAGGGTAGGGCTGGCTCAGCATGTGGTGCCGGGGATCGAACTGTGGTCCCTGCAGCCCCCCAAGCTTTCCCAAGCAGGGGCTTTAGACCACTGAGCCATCCTGCCGGGCCCCTCATGCATATTCTTACCATTCTTTTCTTAGTTTTTTTTTTTTTTTTTTTCATATCAGATTCTTTGGTGTATAAAACAGACAGCTCAGCCCCTCTCTGATTTCTGCAAGCAACATAATCCTTCTGGGAGACACCGGTGCATTTTGCTGGAATGGACAAGGTGCAGGGGATGTGCAGTTGGGGCTGAGAGTGCACAGCAGCCCAGACCATCCAACCCGTACTGAACATGTCAGCGGACCACTCCTTTCCAGGGGAGACTGAGGGCTTTATGAGGCCGGCTCTTCTCACTTCCCCTCCTTCCTTCTGTCTCCACACAGCCCCAGTTTGAAGCTAAATAAGAGATCTTCCTTCCTGTTCCAAGCTGAGTAAATGCCCTGAACCACACCAAGCCCTGCGTTCTGTGCAGGCACCTCCCTTTCCCCAGGCACTCCTTGGGGGCCACGAAAGAGCCTGTGCAAGTGCATCTAGAGAACTGGTTGTCTCTCCCTTCTTCCAAATGGGAGAATTTGCGTCTTACCTAAGCTGTGGAGCCCATCACAGTTAACACAGGTAACAGAATTTTATTCAATACTCTTGAACCATAATGTGAAGCCAGTAGAATCTTTAGGTTGGATCCAGTGGCTTTAATGATCTAGCTGAGTTCTCCCTTTCTGCTCTCCTGTTGTTTTACTGACAGAAAAGGGGTATTTTTTTCTGTGCATAGCAAAAATGATGAGCTGTCTAAAAACAATGTAAGAGTGAAGCCCTGACCCTTCTCGGGTGTCATCTTGTGTTGATCTCTGTGGGGCAGGAAGTACATTCTCTAAAAAGTGTATTCTTTAGAAAGTCCTACTGTCCAGGCTAAAGCGGACACCTTCCTTTGCTTCCAACCAGCTCACCCATCACTCCTCTTTTCCATTTGTAAGTCTGAGGAGTAACTTAAAAGGACTGAGTCCTGTCTGAAAATCAAACACATACCATGCAGAGCATATAAAATGAACTGCTAAGAGTAAGAATTAGAGACACAATGTGGCCTTTATGAAACATGACGACATCCCCGGGGACCAAGGCTTCTGAGTGTTGCTGCACTAAGGAGGATAATGATAGGGTTCAGGCTTTGCCCGAGAGGATGTCCTAAGGAAGTGAAGTGCGGAGTGCCTTTCATCAGGCTCAGACGAGTGGGGCCAGCGCCCTTCGCCCACCATTCATCAGCTGATGGTGTAGTGAGTGGGCTGAGATCAGAACTTGGTACTTTTGTTATAACACTTATGGTATGTTCATCTATTTTACTTTTCAAGGCAATATTTGCAAAATCCTGGTGATAGAGGCCCGAGCTGTAAGACTAACTGTGAAGCATTGTTTTCCCTTGCAATCGCCTCTCTTAAATGGAAGACTGGAGTGTTCCAGACTGCATGGTACCCTGAGTGGATACTTGTGCTCCAAATTGATCCCCTGGCTGGTCCTGTTGGCAGGGAAGTGTTATTTGAGGCTGTGGACTCCAGCTTCTGGAACAGACCTTGGGTGGATCCCAACTGCAAACAAACACAGGGATTTCTACTTGCCAAGCCTTTCATTTACCAGTGTCCTTATTATGCTATTTCTGGTAGATGTTCATTCAACACAGAGGGTTAGGGTCTAGCCTTTGATCTCATCTTCCAAAGTTAACTGTAAATCTTTTGTTATGAGACCTGTGCTCCTGAATGGCAAAATGGTACTATCAGACAATTGTTACTGTCAGGAATAATTGCTGTGGAGCAAGGAAATAGGATAGAAACTAGAAGAATAAAGAAATAAACACTTATGCTGAACATTATGCTCTAGAAAAAGCATTGTAATACAATAGCATAATGATTTCAGTTCCAAATGCATAGTGACTTAATGAAATAAGCAGCGTCTGAAGCTCAAAAAACACGTTGACAGAGGCAGATTGAATATAATATATTTTTATTCTAAAGCCATGAGTTTTCCCCCCCCAAATTTCATTATCTTTAAAAGGTATATTGTTCTTTCAGGTCTGAAAATACTGATAGTTTTCTCCTGATGCTCCTTTTTTTTTTTTTTTTTTTTTTTTGTGGAACCAGGGATCAAACTTAGGACCTTACACTTGTCAGGCAGGCATTGGTACCCCTGAGCTATCTCCCCAGCCCCCTAATGCTCCTTTTGCTTAGCACTCATTGTTTTATCTTGGAAGACACTTGCTAGTTCCACACACATGGGCAATGTAGCAGGATTTGCATTTCAGCAGGCCCAGTCCCCAAGACTGATGGAGAGGCTGGGGAAGAGCAGGCAGGATTCTTATTCTGGCTGTCATAGGTGATGACTTGGTTTATAACAGGCTTAAGACAGAGTGACAGGGAGAATTCATAAGACAGTGCTTTCAAGTCAGTTTCATGTTCTGCACTTAATTAAAGCCATATACCTTCTTTCTTTTTCTTTTGGTAAATAATATATTTTTTTCCTTAATTTTAGGAGTGGTGCAAAGGGTCTCTGTCAAAACCAGAGAGAGAAAACTGTTTATTTGCAGTCAGGTAAAACTAAAGGAAAGGATCCAGCTGGCTGCCTCAGAGAAACAGTGCTATCAGGCTTGGTCTCACCGATCCCATAGTTAATGTCAGAGAAAAGATGTGGCAGATTATTTTATTTTTATTTTTATTTTTATTTTTTATTTTTACTTTTATTTTTATTTTTATTTTTATTTTTATTTTTTTTTTGTGGGACCAGGGTTCGAACTCACCACCTTGCACTTGCCCAGCAGGCACTTGTGCCTCGGAGCTATCTCCCCAGCCCCTTTATTTTTATTTATTTATTTATTTATTTATTTATTTTTGATTTTTGAGACAGGGTCTCACTGTGCAGTTCAGGCTGGCTTTTGAGCTCACTTTTGTAGCCCAGGCTGGTCTCGAACTCACAATGATCCTCCTGCCTCAGCCTCCCAAGTGCTGGGATTACAGGCGTGAGCCACCACACCCGGCATGTGGCAGATTATTTTAATGGTCAATCTGATTAGGTTAGGATCCGCACAGCAGATAGGAAAGCACGTTTCTGGGTGGGTGTAGCTGGGTCATGGAGACTGATCATGGGGTCTATCTCTGGTCTCAGGGCCTTTCCTGCCTGGCCTTGTTCCTCCACCCTGCTTCCCAGCTGCTGCATGGTGGGCAGCTTTTCCTCCCACACCTGTCTGCCATGCTGTTTCTGCCCTGGAGCCTGCTGACCATGGACTCACCCTGAGCCAAGTCAACTCTTCCTCCTTTAAGTTGTGGGTGCTGGGCTTTTGGTTTAGTGATGGGAGCAGTGACTCGTACACAAACAATTGCAAAGTTGTTAATTTTGCAAGTGCCATAATCCAAAATATAACGACTAATGCTGGCATGTGGCATTTCAATGACCATGCCTCTTAATATTTTATCTCACTGATGTAATTTGAAAAATGCAGTCCTTTCACTCATAGGACTAGGAACCTCTCTTTAATTTGGATGTCAGTATTACAGTCAGCTTACTATAGGTTGATTTTCTACTTTCTTATATGTAATCCTCATCTTTGGTGTATAGCCTTCTCCTACAAGACCTTGTTTCTTATGCACTATAGGTTATTATTTAAGTTACACTGATACTTCCTGCATTTCCTTGACACACATGGCTTATAAAACTGTGATTTTGGGCCCGGCAGGATGGCTCAGTGGTCTAAAGTGCCTGCTTAGGAAACCTTGGGCAGCTTCAGGGACCGCAGTTTGATCCCCGGCACCACATGCTGCAATAGCCCTGCCCTCAGGGCAGGCTGAGCTGTCCATAAAGATGGATGATCAAGCAAACAGAAGTTCTAAAATAAGAAGAAAAAAAAAAAATTAATTCTTAAAAAAGAAACCTGTGATTTTAATGGTTTTGTTTTGTTTTTGTGTAGGGTCTCATTATGGAGCTTGGACTCATATTGGTCCTCCTGATTTCTCCCTCCCTAGTGCTGGGATTATAGGTGTGCACTACCACATCTGGACTCCATCACCAGCTCAGCATGTCCAGGGGCAGGGCTGGTGCGGTATGCAGGGCCAGAAATGGAACCCTGGCCCCTCACTTACCCAACCAAGCTCTTAGTCCACTGAGCTATATTGCTGGCCCTAAAACCAGGGTTTAATACTATAGCAAAATTCAGCAGCTCCTACCTAGCACTGACTGTGGTACTCAATTCTTTTACTTCTCATCTTCACCGACGGCAACACTGGGATTCAGGGGCCACTTTTTCCTCTTGAAATTCTTCATGTCTTTTGACTTAAACAAGCAGGGAAACAAAAAACCCTTGTTGTTTGGTAAAGAGTGCATCCAAATATGGAAAAAGGATTAGAACAGACACACCACCCTTGGCTAGACAGCTAGTAATGAGGCCTCAAAATGTGGTGACCTTGTAATGTTCCCCTATGGCTTCTAGTGCTGTTTCACGATCTGACTGTGCAGTGCACAGACTGCATAGGTGACAGGAAGTCTGTGCAAGGTTGGGTGCCACGCTGTGGCTCTTGTGCCTGTCACGCAGGCTCTCCTGCATGAAAATGCTGGTTGTCAGACAGGACCTGTGCTTGTGTGACACGTGTAGAAATCAGTGATTGTACTATGCCACCAAGCCTATATGTGTGTGCCTAGGAAGATCACATTTATTGTTACTAAGAAGACATATAAAAGTTCCTCTTGATGTATTAACCTTGGCGTTGTATTATTGAATTTTGGGTTTTCTGTTTTTTATTTTTTGTTTTTGTTTTTTTGAGACAGGGCCTTGCTATACATTGCAGGCTGGCTTTGAATTCAGTGTGTGGCCCAAGCTGGCCTCAAGCTCACAGCAATCCCCCTTACTCAGTCTCCCAAGTGCTGGATAACAGGCACTCACTGCCAGACTTGGCTGTTTATTTATTTATTTATAGGGGCCCGTCGGGATGGCTTAGTGGCCTAAGGTGCCTGCTTGGGAGAGCTTGGGCAGCTTCAGGGACTGCGGTTCAATCCCCGGCACCACATGCTGTGCCAGCCCTGCCTTTGGGGTGGGCTGAGCAGGCCATAAAAATGAGTGAATAAACAAACAAAGATTCTGAAGCAAGAAAAAAAATAAATAAAATTTATTTATTTATTTATTTTTGCGGGACCTTGCACTTGCACTTGCCAGGCAGGCACTTATGCCGTGGAGCTATCTCCCCAGCCCCCTCCCTGTATTACTTAATTTTAATGTTACAATAAAGTATTTTTTAAAAAGGAAGTTTTGTCATTTATATAGATTAACTATATTTATATTTTACATGTGGTCCAATACCTTTTCTCTTCAGGACAGACAAGATTAGACATCCATAGATTAAATCATTCAGCTATAATGTTAACTAACTTAAAAAAAATATTTTTCTAGCCTTAATTTAATTGATCTTAACTCTGAAAGTTAGGCATTCACTTCAAGTTTTGCATCTGTAAAGTGAAGCAGCTGAGCTCAGTTTTCTTTTCTTTCTTTCTTTCTTTTTTTTTTTTTTTTTCTTGCAGTACTGGGTATTGAATTCAGGACCTTGCACTTACAAGTCAAACACTTATTCTACTGAGCCATCTCCCCAGCCCCTAAAAAAAAAATATTAGAGGAGCTGGCAAGACGGTTCAGCAGGGCCCGGCAGGATGGCTCAGTGGTCTAAAGCGCCTGCAGGCGGCTGCAGAGACCGCTGTTCGATCCCGGCACCACATGCTGCGCCAGCCCTGCCCTAAGGGCAGGCTGAGCCAGCCATAAAAATAAATAAACAAGCAAAAAAATAAACAAAAAAAAAAAGACGGTTCAGCAGTCTAAAGCACCTGCTTAGGAAAGCGTAGGCAACTGCAGGGACCATGGTTTGATCCCTGGTACCACATGCTACATTAGCCCCAGGGCAGGCTGAGCTGGCCATAAAACAAAAAATAAAATAAAATAAAATAAAATAAAATAAAATAAAATAAATCAAAGATGAAGGTAATAGGAAGTTGAATAACAAAGTACTTCCAGTTTGAATAAACAAATTTTACCCTATTTTCCTTAGTTATCAGCCTTTTTGGAATTTTAAATGCCTAATAACTGAAAATTTTTATTCATTTTCTGTTGTGAATATGCACATATGACAGAAAATGAATACAGAGTATATACATATATAAACACACACACATATGATCAGTAGCTAATTGCCATTGTTCACCCTAGATAAAACTGAGTTCATTTAAAAAAATTTTTACCGTGTGTGCAAAATTGTCATTCCAGATGTTGTATTTTAAAGGCAAACATTTCTTAAATTTACGGGGGGAAAAATATATATCTATTAAGGAAATAGGCACTGCTGAGGGAAAGACACATGCTATCGATTTCTTCAATTAGCAGCATGTTCCTGGTGGTGTTCCTGAGGAACTGCAGGGGTTCTAATTGAAATATTTGAATTGTTCTTTTTTTCTCATCCACTGTTATAACATGAGGGAAGGAATCCTGGGATGAAATTCTGGGCCCAAACCATTTCTGACTTTGTAGTTATGAAAACAGGGATGCACTGTTTTGATTAATGCATCATTTATTAAAAGTTTGTCTCAGTAGGACAGCAAGCAATTATTCAAAGCAGCTGGGTTCGAGAAGGACTGATCGCACGTTATTACACACAGAGGAATTACAGATCATGGGAAGATGAGCAGTGTAATTATGTTCATGGAGTGTCACTTATTAATTTTAGAGGTAATATTCATAATAATTTCATAATAGCTGTAACAATCAAAGCAAATATCTGGATTTGTGTGGGTCTCTAAGGTTTAAGTTCAGTACACAGATTCAATTTAGTTAAAATTTGGACCTTGCCTGATTGTCTTCCATGTTTCAAAGAGAATGAAATCTTGAAAATTAGCAAGACAAAAATCTAAAATTAATCTAATATTCCTGTTCCTTAATCCTTCATGTCTCACAGCCTCACTCCCTTCCTGCATTAATGTAAAAAGAGGGAGTCCTAACAGGGTTCTGACAGTTGTGCTGTGTTTCCTCTGAATAATTACACAGAAGTGCAAAGATTATGTACCAGGAGCAATCAACGCCTTTGCTAGCTCTGCCATCGTGGTAAGTGCAGAACTAGCACCTTGGAGGAGCCCTGCAGCCCTTCCAACCTTGGGGCTCCCTGTGCTGGTGCTGCACCTGGGCCCTTAACTATTCAGAAGAGTTTCTCTCTGTGATGCCTTCACTGCCTCGTGCACTCCCTTCATTCCATCTTTGGTTTAGCATTATTGTTAATGAGAAGTCCAGAGCACACACTTCTAATTTTAACAGGATGAAAACAATCTTTTTGCCAGGTAAGTGGGTGGTATTTATAGTGAGCAATTAAAATCCACTTTGCCAAGTTTTTTTTTTTTTTTAAAGTTAATACTAATGTCAGTAAAGTAACAACAAAAAATAAGAATGAAAAGCTGAAGAGATCTGGAAGTTAATGAAATTCATAAACTGTGAGATGCTATGAAACCTTGACACGTGCTGTTAACTGTAAAAATAAAACAAAACTTGAGGGGCCTGGCGGAATGGCTCAGTGGTCTAAAGCGCCTGCTTGGGAAAGCTTGGGCGGCTTCAGGGACCGCGGTTCGATCCCCGGCACCACATGCTGCGCCAGCCCTGCCCTCAGGGCGGGCTGAGCCGGCCATAAAAATGAGTGAATAAAGAAACAAAAGTTCTGAAACAAAAAATAAATAAATAAATTTAAAAAAAAAAAAAAAAAAAAAAAAAATTAAAAAAAAAAAAAAAAAAAAAAAAAAAAAAAAAAAAAAAAAAAAAAAAAAAAACTTGACATAAATAAAAAAAAAAATGAAATCATGATTATCCAAGTCTGGTATATCTAAAAATTCTCTACTTCTAGATGTTATAGAGCTTTAATTTTTATACTGAAGCATTTTCTCCAACTAGAAATCACTTTATTGTTTTTATTCTATCAATGTAATGGATGCTTATAATTAAAAATTTAAGTACAATTAAATCCCCGAGTGAAACACTGCTAAAACTTAATCGTTCCTATTGCTTTCTATATAGCACCTAAATGTAAGTAAGAGCTACAAGTATATGAAAATACAAAGTCAGTATAAAGTCACTTATTTTGAAGTAGTTGTTGAGCGCCTGCTATGGTCATACAACAGGATATCCTGGGGAGCAAAAAAAAAGTGCGCCCTCCCTGTGGTACCCGCCAGCCTGCCTCAGGCAGAGGCATGAGTTGGATCATTATGAAGGAGTAGCACACTATGAGTGTGGCAAACACAGAGAAGGGGAAGCCATACAGTAAGACCTTACATTCTAGGGGCCCCGCGGGATGGCTCAGTGGTCTAAAGCACCTGCTTGGGAAAACTTGGGCGGCTTCAGGGACTGCGGTTCGATCCCCGGCACCACATGCTGTGCCAGCCTTGCCCTCGGGGTGGGCTGAACCGGCCATAAAAATGAGTGAATAAACAAACAAAGGTTCTGAAACAAGAAAAAAAACAAAATAAAAAATTCTAAAAAAAAAGACCTTACATTCTAGGGAAGAGACTGGAGTGATAGGGTGGTAGGGAGGGCAGGTTTCCTGAGGACACTGTGCTATCGAGTTCAGATTTTAAGAAAGAGGCGGAAACCATGTGGTATCGAGAAAAAGATGGGGATAAGGCAAATGAGGGATCCAGAGCAGCAGAGCTTTGCAGGGTGCAGAAGCTGTTTAAGGCTGTAGCTCTAGAGTGAGCAATGCATTCGGGAAAATTAAGGAACAATAAAATCCCAAGATCAGTGTGTTCTAGGGAGAGGCCAGCCTGGAGGGCAAGAGGGAATAGAGACCTTACAGGGCTGCATAGAGCCTGCCGGAGCTTTGGTTCCCAATCTTTTTTTTTTTTTTTTTTTTTTTGTCTTTTTGAGACAGGGTCTTGTTACACAGTTCAGGCTGACCTTGAGCTCACTTTTGTAGCCTGGGCTGGTCTCGAACTCACACCGATCCTCCTGCCTCAGCCTCCCGAGTGCTGAGATTACAGGCGTGTGCCACCACACCCAGCCCCAATCTTTTAAAAATGCTCTCATTTTATTTTTTGCGGAGAATAAACAAAACAAACAAAAAAAAGTAAAATAAAAATGTTAGAAGCAATGCAGAATTTCACTAAAGAAGTGATGGGAATTCAGCAAGAATTGTTACATTGCATAGTGTTGTCTTCAAATTAGTTGTTCAGATTACCAGATGTAAGCATGCAAAATTGGTCAAAAATTCAAAAGAAGAGGAAAAATGTAAGCATTAACTATTCTTTTCAGCAGACCAGCAGAAATCACTGGTACAGTTGTCCAAGCCCTCTCATCTGAATAAATATATTTCCTCTATCTTTCCCCCTTTCTTTTCTCCTTTCCCTCACCCAGTTATTTCTTCTCCTTAGACAGTCTTTCCCTTTTACAGTATCTTTTTTAAACAATATATTTAGTACAGGGTCTCCAGGGTCTTACTATACACATCAGACTCATAGTGATTCTCCTGTATTCAGTCTCCCAAGAACTGGGATTACAGGTGCACACCACCGCCCCCAGTTTCAATCGCTGCCTCAGCATGCTCTCCGAGACATGGTGGGTCAGCATGGCAGGTCAGGGATCGAATCCCTAACCTCTGCTTCTGCCCAAGCAGGCTCTTAATCTGCTGAGCTATCTGGCCAGCCCTTATATTATCTTTTTTTTTTCTTTTTCTTTTTTAAAGTGGTCACACCCAGATTCAGTGGCTGACACGGCTATGGGGCAGCACAGCATGTGGTACCACATTCAAATTCGGGTACTTGTGCTTTCCAGGCAAGTATTTAGGTCCCTGAGCTATTTCCCCAGCTGTGATCCCCTTTTACATGATCTGTGGTGCCTTTTGGATTTTATTTATTATTTCAGATTCCTTTTATTGTTATTACCTAAAAAGAATGCAGTATAGGAAAAAAAATTAGAAAAGATACAAACTTTGGGGCTGGGGAGAAAGCTCAGTAGAATAAGTGCTTGCCTGGCAAGCACAAGGACTTGAGTTCAATCCCTGGTTCCAGAAAAACAAAACAAAACAAAACAAAATCTTTACAAAACAAATCAATAGGAATTCAACAATAGTTGCTGTATTGCATAATGTCTTCAAATTAGCTGTTCAGACTACCAGATATATGGTTGCAAAATTGGAAAGAAAAAAAGGTAGGATGAATTTAAATGCACAAAAAAAACTTTAGGCATTGACTGCTTCCCTCTGCAGACCAGCAGAAATCAGCAGTTCAGTTAGTTATCTGAGCTACCCCTCATACATCCACAAATATGTGTTTCTCTCCTTTCCCTCCCTCTCCTGTCATTTTCTTCATCTCAGTTTTTCCTTTCCTTTGAACGGATTCTTTCCCTTTCATAGTACCTATTGTACCTTTCAGATTTTATTTATTCTTTCACATGTGTGTGTGATTTATTTCACTTATGAGTATGATCTCTAGCTGCCTCAAGTTTATCATTTTGGTAGCTTATTAACACTTCATTGTGTTAGAATACCACTTTTTCATCCATTCTTCAGTTGATGGGCATTTGCATTGTTGCCAGTATTTAGCGATAACAAACTCCACTGCTATAAACATGAATGTACATGTATCATTGCAGTTTGATGTTTTTAGTTCTTCTAGAAAAATACCCAAGAGGAGAGTAGCTGGGTTTAATGGGACCTCTAATCTTAGTTTTTTGATGAACCTGCACACTGATTTTGTAGTGATTGTACCAGTCTGCAGTCCACCAACAGTGGAGAAGAGTTCCTGTTCCCCCACAGCCCTTCCAGCACTTGTTATTGGTTGCCTTCTTCATGATAGCCATGAAGATGCAGACACAACTACAAACTCAGACACCTTATCTTTGACAAAGAATCCAAACATGTTCGTAACCTCTTTAATTATGGTGTGGGAAACACTGGCTTTCCACAGGCTAAAGGGTAAAGTGTCCACCAGCATGTACTAAACTAAAGTCAAAATGGGTCAAATATTTAAATATTAAAACTGAAACACTATATCTATTGGAGGAGGAAGTAGTTAAAAATCTTGAAGACACAAGGGTAGGCAGAGAATTTATGACCAAAAACCTAACTGCAGGGGAAATATTTCAAAGAATCAACAACTGTGATCTCATTTTTTTTTTTTTTTTTTGTGGTACAGGGTTCAAACTCATGACCTTGCACTTGCCAGGCAGGCACTTGTGCCATGGAGCTATCTCCCCAGCCCCATGATCTCATCTTTTTGAAAAGTTTCTCCATGCCAAAAGAAGTCACCAGCAGAGCAAAAGAAAACCCACACAATGGGGGAAAAAATCTGACTTCCTCTCAGACAAAGAATTTCCATCTAGAGCATACAAAGAATGAAAAAACAACAGAACCCCAAATTTCAAGGGCACAATAAAAAATGGGCTTCTTAGATGAATATACGCTTCTCAGACGAAAAACTACAAATGGAAAATATATATATGAAAAAATGCTCGACATCATTGGTCATTTCAGGGATGTAAATTAACACTTCACTGAGATTCCCAATCTTGAGAGAAATGGAAAGCAGAGACAGACGACAGAGGTGGCATGCTCTGCACCAAGGTCAGCCTGGCTTTCACATGGCATGCTGACAGGGAAGAGCAGAAGAGATGCTTGCAATAGAGGCTGACAAGGTAGGAAGGCCAAAGAGCCTGGACAGCAAGGCAGGCATATGAATGTGTGTGCCATTAATTAGACAAGAGTCAAGCAAGACTCGATGAACATGTTGTATTCTCTAAAAATTTTCGGCCATGTGGTTATAGTGCTTTTTAAATCTTAATAATTTGTGACATCTATTTAGGTAATGTGATTTCTATTAATTTTTCCATTAGATATCTCCACGTGTTTTTTGTTTGTTTCTTTTTGTTTTTGTTTTGTTTTGTTTTTTGCAGGACTGGGGTTCAAATTCATGACCTTGCATTTGCCAAGCAGGCACTTGTATCTCCCCAGCCCCCAAGTGTTGCTTCCGTCTGTTCTTTTTTTTTTTTTTTTTTGTCTTTTTGAGTCAGGGTCTCAGTATGCAGTTCAGGCTGGCCTTGAGCTCACTTTTGTAGCCCAGGCTGGTCTCGAACTCTCACCGATCCTCCTGCCTCAGCCTCCCAAGTGCTGGGATTACAGGCGTGCGCCACCACGTCCGGCCTGTCTGTTCTTTATATTAATTGTTTTCTAATTTTTTTATTTTTTTAACAGAAATTCAGACACCTTTTTTATTTTTTTTAAAGAATTTTACTTATTTTATTTTTTTTTCTTGTTTCAGAGCTTTTGTTTGTTTGTTTATTTATTTTTATGGCCGGCTCAGCCTACCCTCAGGGCAGGGCTGGCACAGCATGTGGTGCCAGGGATCGAACCGCAGTCCCTGCAGCCGCCTAAGCTTTCCTAAGCAGGCGCTTTAGACCACTGAGCCATCCTGCTGGGCCAGACACTTTATTTTTAAGTGTTGCGAAAAGAACTATTTGGGTTTTTTCTTGAGATTATCCTAGATTTACAGATTGATTTGGAAAACATTGACATGTTTTACAGAACCGATCTCCCTTTCAGGAAATTTAACAGGTCTTTCCATTTATTCCAGTCTGCTTTTTTATTCTCCAGTAAAATTTTATGTATTTATTTATGTAAATCTTAAGGCAAAAGTATTGGTTTGTTTTGAATTATGTTGCCTGCTCCTACTTCTTGCCTTTAGGTGTGCATAAATACATCCACCTTTTCTGTTGAAAATATTTGGGCAGATAATTCTGAGAAGTTTGTACACAGTAGATAACTGAGAGGTATTCTTTCTCTCTAAAAGGACTGTTATTCATGCCAGGAAGGAAAATATGTAGGAAGTAAACTTTTTTTCCTGTGGAATAAATATCTCCATGGAGAAATTCGAATAAATCTCTCTGTGCAGGTGAAGGCTTGCCTTTTCTAGTGTGCTGTCCACGTGGGCAGGGAATGTGTCCCTGGTTGTCTATCTGCATCTCTGGAAGCACATTCTCTAATGACTTGGACACAGCCCTGCATAGTTCTGCTGGTACCTGTGAGGGGGCCCCCTGCAGGATCCCTCACCTGTGCCGTTGTGTGCCTATCTGCTCACTGCTTCCTCTTGCCTACTTTCCCTTAGGGACTTAAGCATGTAGAGTGGAGGCATGAGCCCTAAGGACTGATCCTAAAGTTCAAATTTTACGTTTTTGAAAGACATTCTCTGGGGCCCGGCGGGATGGCTCAGTGGTCTAAAGCGCCTGCTTGGGAAAGCTTGGGCGGCTTCAGGGACCGCAGTTCGATCCCTGGCACCACATGCTGCGCCAGCCCTGCCCTTGGGGCGGGCTGAGCTGGCCACAAAAATGAGTGAATAAACAAATAAAGGTTCTGAAACAAGAAAAAAGTAAATAAATACAATAAAAAAAAAAAAGAAAGACATTCTCTTTATTCCTCCTCCTACCAAGGAAAATGGGAATTTGCGTTAGATGTTATAGCTGGTAAAGCACACAGAGGCATGCACAAGAAAACATCAAAGACTCCACATATTTCTATCTGTTTGATCCATCTGCTGTTCTTTGTTGAAAATCTTTGTTCAAAACTGTTCTTTTAGTGTCCAAGCTAAGCTCATCATTGGTAGCCACGACTTCATTTAAATTAGAAAGGCAAGTTCCAAGGGAGAGCTGGCAGGGACAAAACTGGATTTCTCCATCCTCTTTATCTGCTCTTTATTTGTCCTCAGTTTCCACAGATTTGATTGCTTGTGAAACTCAAGATACTGAGAGTTGTATCTTCAATTTTTTTTTTTTTTTTCCACAGCCTGGCTTTTGCAATGGTGATGGCTTGTGCTTGCTATTTAACTGGGGCTTAATACTTCACTATTATACTGCTGTCCAGCCCTCTCTCCTGCCTGGTACTGTAATACATTGCATTCTGTATTCTAAGGGGATTGCATGGGTCTGCCATCACTAGCTTGATTTTTCACAGGAAACTAGGACAATAGGGGCCTTGAGAAAGCGAATGTGAGAAATGCATGCTGCTTTCTAGGGAGTTAGTTCAAAATGAAAACAGCACTGTCCTCTATTGCTGTGTCTGCCACCCTATTTCCATCAGTAAATAACTAGAGCCCCTCCCTGCACCTCCGGCTGTAAACACAAACACAAAAAAACTTTCCAGTTATCAAGGCCAATGCTTTGCAATGTAAAATTTGGCTCTTGTAAACGAAATCGTCACCCACTGTTTGCTTTCTTTCTTTCCGTGAAATACTCAGCTGCTCAGCCTAAGAAAATTCTGTTGGACTCAAAGAGTAAACCAATAATAATAATAATAATAATAATAATAATAATAATAATAATAATCCATTTGAAAAGAAAAACCTAGGAAACTTAATGGCAGGCACACATTAGCAACTGTACGCATTAACTGTACCTTAGTGGATAATTCAGCATAGCCTTGTCTATGTAGAATGGGCTTTGGAGGAAGGAGCTCCTGGTGCTTTCTAATTTTTTTTTGTTTGTTTCAGAAATTTTGTTTGTTTGTTTATTTATTCATTTTCATGGCCGGCTCAGCCTGCCCTGAAGGCAGGGCTGGCACAGCATGTGGTGCCGGGGATTGAACCACGGTCCCTGCAGCGGCCTAAGCTTTCCCAAGCAGGTGCTTTAGACCACTGAGCCATCCTGCCAGGCCCTCCTGGTGCTCTCTAGACCCAGTAACGATGTGGGTAATTGTGAGAAGGTAATATGCCTTCAATATGATAACAGGATTTCGGGACCTCAAGGGAAGCAGCTGAAGAAAAATAAATTTTATTTATTTATTTATTTATTTATTTATTGTTTCAGAACCTTTATTTGTTTATTCACTCATTTTTATGGCTGGCTCAGCCCACCCCGAGGGCAGGGCTGGCGCAGCATGTGGTGTCGGGGATTGAACCGCGGTCCCTGAAGCCACCCAAGCTTTCCCAAGCAGGCGCTTTAGACCACTGAGCCATCCCGCCGGGCCCCAAGTTTTCATTATTTTAAAGTGAGAAAATATGGAAATCCAGGAATGGTCTCCACTGAGACTTAGAAAATGCCAGGGCTCAAGTTCCTAGCTTCCTCTATAGAGGCTTTTCTGTCCTCCCTGTAGAGTTCCAGGTTCCTCTTGATACCTCTTTCTTTGCCCTGCGTCTTTTGAGCACTCATTCTCTGCCTTCTGATGTCTTCACCTCCCATTTTTGTTTGTATGTTTGTATGCTAGGGAAGGGTCTACAGGTGTTGAGGGTCTCACTACTAGATCAGACTCATAGTGATATCCCTGTTTACAGCCTCTGAAGAGCTGGGATTACAGGTCCATGCTACCACACACAGTCTCAACTGCCATCTCAGTGCACCCCAGGGGTGGGGCCAGCATGGGATGCTCGGGGGACTAAACCCCGGCCCCTGCACCTGCTTGTCGGTACTTTAATCTGCTGTGCTATTTGGCAGTCCCTTCGCCTCCCATTTTGTATGGCGAGCACAATTCTACTTTATTTTCTCTCTATAACAAAAGTTTGGGTTTCACGTATGGTTGCCAACCAAGGAGCTACATTTCCCAGGCTTCCTTAAAGCCAAGATTCTGAATATTTAGATGCTACCAATAGACACCTCACCAGATAGTTGAGAGGAGATGCTGAGAGACTTCTCTGGTCTTCTGATCATTCTTTTTTTTTTTTGTCTTTTTTGAGATAGGGTCTCGCTATGCAGTTCAGGCTGGCCTTGAGCTCACTTTTGTAGCCCAGTCTGGCCTCAAACTTGCACCAGTCCTCCTGCCTCAGCCTCCCGAGTGCTGGGATTACAGGCGTGCGCCACCACGCCCGACCTTCTGATCATTCTTGCTGGCTAGTGAGATCTGGGTGTCACATATGATGAGTTTCCTGTCTATTCTGGTTACTAGTGGTCCAGAAGCAATGTGGTTGTGGCCACATCCAGAGCTTGTCTCTACTGTCTCAATGCCACTTCCTGTGTCTCTTGCTCTTGCTCTAGGACAGGCCTGGTTCAGAGTCGTTTTGGTTGTCATTCAGGAGACCCACCCACTACCCTTTCCAATGGTTTTGGAGATCTCTACTTTAGGCCCATTTTGTCTTGAGTCTGTGATGAAATTCTAATTCCTCCACTAGTCTATAGTAAATAATATCATTTGTGTGGATTCTCATAGTATTCAAGGATAGAGACACCCGTGGGCCCTTGTAGGGAATGGAGGAGTTCTTGCCAGGCATCATATGAAATTCTCCCAATCAATGCAAGAGGCGGCATCACCATGAATTGCTTGAGCAACTACCAGGGATGAGGCTGTAGCTCATGGGGCAGAGTGCTTAACTGGCAGAGATGAAGCCCAGGGCTCTATCCTGATCAGGTTCTCCTCTATAAAGCCAAGACAGAGAGTTTTAAGTCCCTACAGCTAGGAAGTGAAACTCATTCTTTCTTTGAACCTTCTCGTCACACCTCAGAGCAAAAAGTGGTTAGAATATAAAAATTAAATGCTATCTATCAAAAGTTCCCTGAGGAATTTCCTTGTAAAGACTGCCGGTGGCTGAAGATTTCAGTGTACTGTCTTTTAAGAAGTACACGTTAGGCCAGGCTACACATCATATTCATTTCAAACAAGCCCACAGGCAAAAATGGCATTGGGAGCAGCACAATTGTTCTGCCTCACTCTTTCCTGTGGGATTTCCCTGTACTCTGAGGACAGAGCGGTGGGACAGCTGGGATTTGCACCCTCGGAAAAGCCCAAGCTCCTGTTGTCCAATCTTTTGCACACCACTAGGCCCAGTCCCCTGAGGTGTAGCTGTCTGCTTTCCAAAGCCAGCTGCTTTTGCTCTCATGAAGATATCTCTCATTAAGATTAGCCTTGCTCCTCATTTGCTCTCATTAAGATTAGCCTTGCTTCACACCAGAGTAGTGAGGCACACAATTAGGGTTTGGGTTTGAGAGAACCTGAGAAAGCTTACAATGCTGTTGGGTTTCTAGGAAATTATAACTTCCCAGGTCTGGGCAAATGCACCCTACTTGGGTCTAGCTTAGCTTTATATGCTTATACTACTGAGCTCAGAGGGCAGCAAGCAGAAAAAAAATATTACCTGAGCTGATTTTGCCTACTTTGTCCAGAGGACGCTTGATGGCAGGATGTATGCACTCTTCCTCTTGTCTCCCCACACAACCACCCAGAATCCAGGTCTGTCTGCAGGGCTCAGTTCCTATCACCTCTGAGAAGTCTCTTTAAACCTGGCAGGCAGAGTTAATTCTTTTGTCTTGAGCAGCCCACAAGCTCTGTTGACACAGCAGAAGCAATACTCTAGCACTTACCACAGGGCACTGTAACGAGCTGTTTACTTACCTGTTTGCCTCATTACACATTGACCTCAGTAAGCAGAGTCACTATATCTTATTCATCTCTTAATCCTTCACAGCTAAATAAATATTTGGTAAATTAAATTGAATTCTCACCCTCAATGCAATATACTCTACCCACCCCAGAGGCAACAGACAAAACTCCTTGATTTTAAGGTCCCTTTTCTTATAAAATATACCCTTGAGGTACTGTTCAGATGGATGAGCACATTCAATGTGTATGTGCAAGTACTACCTGAAGCCAATTGTGCATATGCAGGGCTATCGCAGAGCAGCTGTCGTTTGCATTCTGATTCCACTGCTGGCAAGGGCCACGGTTGAGCACTAGTGCCCTGACTTCTCTTTGACTTTCTTATAAAGTGCCACAGACCTTAGTGTCTACCTCATGGGGTTGTTGTGAAGACTGACTGAATTCACAAGGGCTAGAGCACTGGAAAGTTTTCTGGTGCACACCAAGTGCTTTTCACTGTATGTTATCATTGTCATTCTGATATCAACGCATTAAAATGTGAAATGAAAAATGTCTCCCCTAAATTCACATGTAGCTTGACATTCAAAAAGCAGATTTACACCAGCCCCACCCCCAGGCACCCTAAGCTGGCCACCAAGTCTAGGCATGGTGGCCTAGGCCTGTAATTCCAGCACTGGAGAGGCTAAAAACAGGAGGATCACTATGAGTCAAAACCGCATAGTGAGACCCTGTACTAAATACATTAAAAAATAAAAAATAAAAAAGCCGATTTGTACATCTCGTAGCCCAGCACAGTTTCCACACTCTAGGCGTGTGCAGAATTGGCTCTGCTTTCTCTGAATACAAGAAAGCCTTTGCTTCATTTGCAGGAAACCCGTGTACTTCGCTTGTAGCGTGGGTTCCTTCCCTTTCGTCAGCCTTATTTTCACCTGCGATACTGCCCAATATCTTATAGCCTTTAATCAGCAAGGGGGCCCGGCGGGATGGCTCAGTGGTCTAAAGCGCCTGCTTGGGAAAGCTTGGGCAGCTTCAGAGACCGCGGTTCAATCCCCGGCACCACATGCTGCGTCAGCCCTGCTCTCAGGGCGGGCTGAACTGGCCATAGAAATCAGTGAATAAACAAGGAAAAAAATAAAAATAAATAAAAAAAAAAAATCAGCAAGTAGTCTAACAACAGCGGGTATCTCCTTAAAACATAAGTGTAGAAAAATACACCAGCAGCCCACACACAGCACCTGGACCCAACACATAGATACTGTGCAAGCAGAGAGTTGGAGCCACAGTTACTGAATGCGAGAGTGAGCCCTTGCCTTCCCATGCCAACTCGCACAAGAATAGGTTCCGTATTTTCGGCTAGGAAGAAACAGGCGCCAGGTTACACACACATTCTGGGCCTGTTTCCTCCATTACTGGCAGTTGCCCCTTCTCCTCTCTTATTCAAACTGCAACGTGGACAACTTTCTTCATGCTTTTTCACTATTAATCCAATTATACTTCTGGCACTCTGCCAGCCATCTCTTTGCCCTGAAGTACACTTTCCTACATGAGTCTTGGCTGCCCAGGACAGCTACCTGATCTTTTTTTTTTTTTTTTTTTTTTTTTTTTTTTTTTTTTTTTTTTTTTTTTTTTTTTTTTTTTTTTTTTTTTTTTTTTTTTTGTGGGATCAGGGTTCAAACTCATGACCTTGCACTTGCTAGGCAGGCACCTGTGCCACAGAGCTATCTCCCCAGCCCCTACCTGATCTTTTATTTATTCAGACTTTTCATCTGACCACTTACAAGTGGGGTGTTCTACCGTGTGTGTTCCATTATTAGCATGATAACAGGCTTTTAGGTGTTATAATGTGACATTGCCTATTTAATACTGTAAGTGCATTTGATTAACTATTGACACTGGCTTGGGTGACTTCTTATCGGAGACATACTATAGATGACACAGTCAATACAATGACTTACTCTTATTTATTAAAAACCTATGGAATCTATAGATAGGTGCCAGGTACTGACAGCCTCACTGGGCAGATCCAATTAAGAAGTAGTAAAATGCAGCATTACTTGCAGTAGTGTTTGGCTCAGTGTGTTAGCCAGCATTCCATTACTGTAACAAATACCCAATCTAATCAAATTATAAGGAGAAAGGGCTCGTTTGGGCTCATGGCTTCACTGCATGGTTGGTTTGCCTGGTTGCTTTGGGGCTCTGACCAAATATTATGGTGTGAATGTGAGGCTGAATGAAAGGGGTCATCACGTGACCAAGAAGAAAAAGTGAGAAGAAGAGAGCAGGGGACGCAGTGTCTCTGAAGGGACTGTCCCCAGGGATGGAAGACTTTCCAGCAGAAAGGCTTTTTCTGTGTTTCTCCACCTCCCAACACCTTGCTGGAGACAAGCCTCTCACACATGTACCTTAAAGGTGTGTGAAGTTCCAAACTATAGCATTCAGCACTGTAGGCATCTGGTCCAGGTTTGTTCTTTGGGGAAGAAGAATCAGATTGGCCACAGAAGTTTTCGTGAATATAATGAAACTTGGCTGATCTCTCTTATTTTAATATTTTATTTCATTTATCTACTTTTTAATTTTATTAATTTTAATAAGAAAGAAATAACGAGACAGTTTCAAAACATGTTAGTAGGACAGCCACAATAATTAATATGATGCATATTGTTGTCTTCATAGTAGTTGTTCAGAGTACAAGATGCAGACATGATAACTTTTCTAAACACTGTTAGTACAAATATTTCTTCTCATTGAACTAAGAGAAAGTAGTTGTATACATAGTCCAATATTCCATAATAGTAGTGGGTTATTGGCAGAACTGGCAATGTTGGAGGCTGTTGACTTAAGCCTTTTATAGCTCAGCATATTAATCAGGCTTTACTTTTTATATCTCGTGGTTAAACTTTTCTGCTACATGGTTAAGAACAAGTTAAAGCAAGATCTATATAACAAAAAATATAACTTTTGTATCTGATGAGATCAGTCAAATCCCCTCAGGATTTACCTTGAAACAGTTTTTTGTAGAACTTTTGTCAGAGTCAGCCGTCTGGATGAGTCACGGCCATTGCTTGACCGATTTGCTCTCTGTGAAAGCCTGAGGGAATGTTTCCTCTCTAGGTGACTATCCTTAGGCACACTACACATCATTGATCCTTTTCCCCTGTGTCCCCAGGCAGGGGCAAAACCATGCACTTAAATACACAGGATGATTTAGACAATGGTCCTAAGAATCTCCAACAAGTTTTTGAAACTGAGGATAGCAATTTGTTATATTAAAAACATGCTTGAAATGCTTGTCATTCTGGTCTTTTTCATGTATGGGGATTCTAATGTCATACTAATTGTTGCTATATTCTCTCTCAAGTAAATGTGTGTTTTTGTTTTTGTTTAAGGATAATAAAAGAGAATAAGCGGGCCCTGCGGGATGGTTCAGTGGTCTAAAGCACCTGCTTGGGAAAGCTTGAGCGGCTTCAGGGACAGCGGTTTGATCCCCAGCACCACATGCTGCGCCAGCCCTGCGGTTCGATCCCCGGCACCACATGCTGCGCCAGCCCTGCCCTCAGGGTGGGCTGAGCCAGCCATAAAAACATAAAAATCAGTGAATAAATAAACAAAGGTTCTGAAACAAAAAAAAAAAAAAAAAAAAAGAGAGAATAAGCGACAAGGAAAAAAATGCCATAGGATTGACCT